>OX577865.1:12407500-12432500 GCA_951213275.1 Idaea straminata
GTGAGCGTCTAGCGAAACATAGTAGTATCCTTGCCAGATTTGGCGATTCAGATACAGATTCGCACAGCCTGAAGCCTCAGGCGGCGACAGATGATAGAGGGTTAGTTTGATAGTAGGCCATACTCAATATGTCGATGAGTCCACTTTATGTCAAGTTGACAATTTCTGTAGGGAGAGAATATAAGTAAATGATTGTATTTAATAAGTGTAAGTAAAAAGATGCGTTGGGTTGGTTGGGGTGAAAGAAAAACAATAGTTACCACTATTATTATCACACTCCAACCAACCCAACGTAATGAGAGATTGAGCTACCTGATTTCAGAGGGTAAGATCAATAATAGTACCAATAATAATCAGTATAAAATTGAGCAAATGTGAGTAAAGTGTGTGAATGATAAAAATAATAGATAAATAGATTTAATGATGAGCAGACAAAAGAGTTGAGTAAGACAGACTCCGCTTAGCCTAAAACCGAGCTGCCCACAACAACAATAAAGTGGTGGTGGAGCAGCCAGTCGAATGCTATAGCAGTAATCATATACTTAATAATGCCCTTCGCCATTGGAGACGAACTTAAGATTAAATTGACAGCAAGTCTCTCTCAACCTTCAGTGAGCTCACTTAAGGTCAAATTGACCAGTACTGTAAATGCGTTAGCTGACAAGTAAGCGAGATTGACTCCATGTAATAGGATTGAACCATAGGGTTGGATTATTTAATTATTTTGTGAACAAATGAGTATGCAGTATTTAGGTGTGATCGATAAGAGAGAGATATCATTACAGGTGTAGGTATATAATAAAAATAGAAGAGATGGGTGGACTCATATACACATCAGCTGGCGCTAAGTGGGTCAGGTATAAGAAATGACAGTTGTTGTGTATTTTTATTTTTGTTATTTTAATTTAATAGACGATGATGACGAAGAATTATTGGTGAGTAAATAAAAGGTGGTGGCTAACGAGTGGGTGATGTGAATTTTCCTTTTTTAGTTTTGGTTTGGGAAGATAAACATAAAGGGAAGGTTGCATATGGAGGAATTGTGAGCTAAATAAATAGTGAGACATATATACATGTATTTAGTAAGTAGTATTTAGCCGCTTGTTCAATACTTACGTCATCGCATACGGCGACACCGATACAACAATACTACTTGTGAGTACCTCGTGCGGGCATCGCCGAGCGCCATAATACATTATGTATTTAATAGGACGTGGTTTCACTTTTCCAATATCTGCATTATTGCATACGGTTATGCTGATACGATGGTACCCAGGAGTATATCGTGTGGGCAATACCGAATGCCAAAATGCATGTATTTGATAAGTGGTTGGTGGTGGTGGTGGTGTTGGTGGTGGATGTACCATTTGTTAGATATCTGCGTCACGACATTTAGTGATACTGATATGAATATACTCTGGAGTATATCATGTGGATATCATCGCATGCCATGACACATGTATCCAACAAGTGGTTGGTGGATGGGCCATTTATTCAATATCTGCGTCATTGCATTCAGTGATACTGATATGAATATACTCTGGAGTATATCATGTGGGTATCACCGCATGCCACGACACATGTATCCAACAAGTGGTTGATGGGTGGGTGGATGGGCCATTTATTCAATATCTGCGTCATTGCATTCAGCGATACTGATATGAATATACTCTGGAGTATATCATGTGGATATCACCGCATGCCATGGCACATGTATTCAACAAGTGGTTGGTGGATGGGCCATTTATTCAATATCTGCGTCATTGCATTCAGCGATACTGATATGAATATACTCTGGAGTATATCATGTGGGTATCACCGCATGCCATAACACATGTATTCAACAAGTGGTTGGTGGATGGGAAATATTATTCAATATCCGCGTCACTGCACTCAGCGATACCAACACCGATGATGCTCCGGAGCATATCACGCGGGTAAAATCGCATGCCATGACACACGCATCCAACAAGCGGTTGGTGGAGGGGCCATTTATTCAGTACTCGCGTCATTTTATTCAAGGGTAGGCATATACGTATCAGATGACATGAAATGGGTCAGGTATATGAGGACGGTGGTTGTATATATATATATATATATATATATATATATATATATTTTAAAGGATGATGAGGTGATAAAAGACTCATTCCCCTCTCGTTTGCCAAAATTCGGGTTTTTTTTTTTTTTTTTTTAATGTTTTAAATTAGGAGAAGAATAACTTTCTAAGCCACAAACAGATTGATGAAAGTACTGGTCGTCGAATACAGGTTAGCCTCTGAGGGGGTAGTGTGATGCGTTCAGATAGAGGCTGAGAACAGAGTTGTTATCCTTAAATAAATAAATAATTTTATTAATATTAGTGAGTGAGTGAGTGAGTAAGTGAATGAGTATACAACGATTATTTAAGTAGATGTATACAGCCTTATGTGGCTTGTGGTTTGCACTCACGTAATATATAACTGTTTCTGTACTAATCAGATAGCTTCCGTTTTCTTATTTAATTATACTATTGGTACCTATATATATGGCAGAAGGAGTTGACTAGACTACTAGCAAATGATTAGGGTAGAGAGAGTTGTCGAGAATACAAGTAGCTGCTTGCTAGAGGTTAAGGTTGTGTAGTTATAAAAACAAAGTTGTACATAGGATTATTATAATTATGATGAGTACTAGTAACCATAGTTTCTGTCAGCAAAGAGAAGTAGTGGTATATCCGCCTTCCGGCACCCATGACACAAGTCCAGTTGCTCCATGTTTGTCCGAAAGACAGGGGTCCATTTAGTTAAGGCATATGCTTTTTAGCAGTTCTCCGCGCCTTCACAATTATTAGTTCACACATATATTTAAATATATATTTATTCTCATTAGATGTTATGATCTCTTTGTTCTATATAATTTATTTCTAATGTCATTATGATTTTGGTGGTTGTTGTATTGTAGTGCTGTGCGCAACAATAGGTTGGGAACACAAGTAATATCTAATCCATACTAATATTATGAAACCAAGGGGTTTGTTTGTCTATTTGAGAGCGTTTGCTTGAGATCTATTGGTTTCAAATTATTATTGTTGTTACAAGACCGGGACCCTTTTGGGTGAGTGAGACCGCAGAGCGCAGCTAGTATATAAGGGCAACAGAAGGTGAAGGGACCAGCTCAAGAGGTGATGAAAAGTAGAGGTTGAAAGAGTTAATAGGAGAGTCTGATGTTGATTTATTCATAACTGAGGTTGATTGAAGCCCGAGAGATGTGGAGAGAGGCGAGAGGATGTAATCGGTCGTATGAAAAAGAAGTGTTATGAGTTAATTTAGTTGAGTTTAGAGGAGTTTTGTTTTGTAGAGAGATAATATCCAGCTATCTCAACATCAGCGGCCGCGTACTAATGTTCGTTCATTAATTTATTCATTTATTTGAATAAAATAGTTATAGTAGAGGCTACTGTCGCGTGTTTATATATTTATTGTTGTGTGTTATGTTCTTTAGATCCCTGCGCCTATATTTAATTGAAGCTTAGGTTAAGTAAAGTAATTGCTATGAAGTTTCGGTCAGGAGTTGTTGGGATTAAATTGTTATTTTATTTATCTCTTTTTTCTTTTCTTTTGAGACTTTCCTACGGACTTCTGCCACGCAGGCATGGATATAAGATTTTATAAGAGAAGTTAGGTTTTACTCAACACCATAAATTAATAATATCTAATTTATACCAATATTATAAAGCAGCGAGGGGTTGTTTGTTTGTTTATTTGAGTGCGTTCATTTAAGAACTAATGACTTGAAATAACTGCAGGCTCGGGGCTTTGAGGGCAGAATAGCAAAGCGCAGTTTGTATTATGTCATGGGAATTTTGGAGCCAATTCCGAGATTCCAATTATATATATATGTATATACGAGAATTGCTCGTTTAGAGATATAAGATATATGATTAACTGGAGAGCTTATTGTTTTGTTTTATACTATCTATCTCGAATACCACTATGACTATGGTGATGGTGTTGTAATGTAATGTGCAAATAATAGGTGAAGAATAACAATATCTAATTTTTACTAATATTGTAAAGCAGCTGAGGGGTTTGTTTGTCTGTTTGAGGGCATTCATTTGAGAATTAATGGTTTAAGATAACTACAGCCCGCACGAGTGAGACCGCAGAACACAGCTAGTATTATGTAAACGGCAGTAGGTGGAGGTATCCTCCCAAGTGGCGGGCAACACAATGAGAAAATCAGGTATTGTTATTATTCATGATTGGAGGTTATTTGAAGCTTAGGAGATGTGGAGAGAGGTGACAGAATGTCATCGGTTGTCAATATAGTTGTTATGAATTAATTTTGAGTTTGAAGGAGAGGCTGGTTGAGAGGTTGGAGATGGCTGATAGAGAGATAAGGAGGTGCGTGGACCTCATGCGAAGGTTGCGGAGGTAATCGGCAGTACCAGTAGTGTTTGAGGATGAGTACGGATGTAGGAGGAGGCCTTTAGAGGCTAGTGAAAGTGACGGTTAGTTGAAACTCAGCAGATGTGGAGAGAGGTGACAGGATGTAACCGAATGTCGATAGAGGTGTTATGAATTAGTTTAGTTGAGTTTTGAAGGAGTGATATTTATAGAGTTAGAAGCTGATCATATTATTACATTCAATCAGTACCAAATTTGTAGGAAGAGGCCTTTAGAAGCTAATGAAAGTGGAGGTTAGTTGAAACTCAGCAGGTGTGGAGAGAGGTGACAGAATGTAGCCGGTTGTAGGTGGAGGTGTTATGAATTAGTTTAATGAATTAATTAAAAGAGTTTTGTTTTGAGAGATAATATTTGTACTGAATTTACCCACCTTTTATTTAGCGCTAATTAGTTGATAGTTGCATAATCTTTCTCCAGTGTTACCATGGCTATTATGATGAATATAGCAATTTTGTGTAGAATAATAAGTTGAGAGTATCAGCATTCAAAGTATACTGATATATGGATCTGAGAGGTTAGTTAGTTGTTTGTTTGAGAGCGTTCATTTAGAAAATAGATGGCTTGAGATAATTACGAGACCGAGATCAGCTGGTATTATCAAGACAGCAGGAGGTGAAAGAGGTCCATTCAATTGGTGAGTAGAAGAGGTAGTAAGAGTTAGTTAGAAGTCAGACGTTGTTATTATTATGAATGAGGTTAGTTGATATTCAGCAAATGTGGAGAGAGGTGATAGGATGTGACCGGTTGTCAATAGAGGTGTTATGAGTTAGTTTAGTTGAGTTCTAAGGATTTTTATTTATAGAGTTAGAGGCTAGTTATATTATCACTATCAGTATGTGTAATTTGTTTATTAATTTTCCTTTTAAAATCTAGTGAGGTAAACGAGGAGGCGCACCGATGAAATGAGATATGAGGGCTATAATGGTCATTAGAGGTAGTCAGAGGTGAGCCACTCAGTTTGGAGGTAGGAAGAGTCAGACCGAAGCTAAAGGAGGTGTAATACAGTGTTAAGAGGTATAAAGAGGTTTGATACTAGCTGCTGCCCGTGGCTTATAGCACACGAGTTAAATTTTAGTGAAGACAAGATTAAAGAGATGCTTAGTGTCTTATTCAACGAATGGATTGTTTATTGACGAAAATAATTTTCAGGTTCTCAGCCTGGAGTATCTAATATTGAGTATGTACGAACTGAGATGGATTAATGAATAAATTATTATTTGTTAAAAGAATGTTGTGCATAACTCTTAGTGGAGCCTGAATTTAAATTTAGAGAAAGCTATCAACCTTCTCATAGGTATTGAGCCGCCGGCGGCTCGGCTATTGTAGAACCAAAATCGCGCTCAGTGGCAGTGAGCCGCCTCGGCGCGCGCATACTATTTGATACCGTATTTTTATTATGATAGAGTATATATTCCTTTGAGCAACTTGTGTTTAAGGTATGGACAATGAACACAAAGAATCGTTGTTGAGGTTTCGCGTCATAAGTTGTCAGTTGTAACTGATGGCGCGGATCATGGAAATCTGAGTCTTATTAGTAGGACGTTATGGTGTAAAGTCAAATGACAAGTTGTATGAAACAGAAATGTGTTTGCAATTTAAGCCTTATAGCTAGTAGGTTGGGGCATACAATTAAAATTTCAATTTGTGTCAATTAAAGATTGTTTACATTGACGTTTTTATGTTTATTTTGTTTGATCTTGTTATTAGTTATTATAAATTACATCAGCATAGAGGAGCAGATAGGAGGGATTAATGTAATTGTATTGAGTAGATTTATATATGAGTTAGTAAATAAGTACATGTGGGCCGGGTGTTGTTTGTGTAGTATAGTTGGAAGAAGAGAGTGACCGGGTGTAAAGGAGTATAATCAACATAAGATGGTCGTGGAAATGATATTTATTTGATATTATGTCTTATTTATATAGAGGTCGGTTGGGAGGCTGAAGATGGCTAAATAGATAGAAAAAGAGGCATGCGGAATCCATATGCTTGTAATTGAGTTAGAATGCAGGGAGAGGTTTTTAGAGATTTATGAGAGTGGAGGCTAGTTGAGTCCAACAGATGTGGAGAGAGGCGGCAAGACGTAACAAGAGGTCAGTTGAGAGACACCGAGGCATGTAGAGTCCATTCAACGGCGGTGGAGGCAACTGACTGTTGCTTGTGACCGAGTCAGGATGTAGGAAGAGGCCTTTAGAGGCTAATAAAAATGGAGGTCAGTTGAAACCCCAACAGATGTGGAGAGAGGCGACAGAATGCAGCCGGCTGTCAGCAGAGGTGTTATGAACCAGTTAATTAATTAATTAAGAGAGCTTTGCTTTGAGAAATGAGATTTGTACTGAATTCACCTACTTTTGCTTTATATGAAAAGATAGGAGTAAGAGCCAGTTATATAGCGCTAATCAGTTGATAGTTGCATAATCTTTCCCCAATGTTACCATGGCTATTATGATAAATATAGTGATTTAGTGCAGAATAATGAGTTGAGAGTATCAATATTCAAAATATACTGATATTGTGAATCTGGGAGGTTAGTTAGTTGTTTCTTTGAGAGCGTTTATTTAAGGAATGGATGACTTGAGATAATTTCGAGATCAGCTGGTGTAATCAGAACTGCAGGAAGTGGGGAGGTCAATTTAAGTGGTGAGCAGAAAAGGTAGTAAGAGTTAATTAGAAGTCGGACATTGTTATTATTCATGAATGAGGTTGGTTGAAACTTGGCAGATGTGGAGAGAGGTGACAGGATATAACCGGTTGTAAATAGAGGTGTTATGAATTAGTTTATTTGAGTTCTAAGAAGTTTTATTTATAGAGTTGGAAGCTAGTTATGTTATCACTATCAATCTGTGTTATATTTTAATTAATTTTTCTTTTAAAAGCTAGTGAGGCAAACGAGGAGGCGCACAGATGAAACGAGATATGAGGGCTATAGTGGTCATTAGAGGTAATCAGAGGTGAGTCACTCAGTTTGGAGGCGGGAAGAGTCGGACCGAAGCTAAAGGAGGTGTGATACAGTGTTAAGAGGTATAATGAGGTTTGACAGGTACTGGCTGCTGCCCGTGGTTTTACAACACACAAGTTAAACTTTAGTAAATATAAGATTAAAGAGATTCTTAGTATTTTATTCAGCGAATGGATCATTTATTTCTCAGCCTGGAGTATCTGATACCGAGTATACATGAACTGAGATGGATCAATGAATAGATTATTATTTGTCAAAAGAATGTTGTGCATAACTCTCATTGGAGCCTGAATTTAAATTTAGAGAAAGCTATCAACCTTCTCATAGGCATTGAGCCGCCGGCGGCTCGGCCATTGTAGAACCAAAATCGCGCTTAGTGGCAGTGAGCCGCCAGCGGCTCGGCGCGCGCATACTATTTGATACCGTTTTTCATTATGATAGAGTCCACATTTTCTTGACCAACCTGTGTTTTAAAATTGGTCCAGTATTTTCCCAGTAATTCTGACGCTAATAAGTTCGAAAGTATAGACAATATACACAAGAAATCGTTGTTGAAGTTTCGCGCCATCAATTGTCATTTGCAACTGGCGGCGCGAAATATGGAAATCTGAGTCTTGTTAGTAGGACGTTATGGTACAGAATCAAATGACAGGTTTGTATGATACAAAAAATGTGTTTCCAATCTAAGCCTTATAGCTAGTAGATTAGAGCATACAATTAAAATTTTAATTTGTGTCAAAGGATTGTTTGCGTTGATGTTTTTATGTTTATGTTGTTAGATCCTGTTATTAGTTATTATAAGTTACATAAGCCTAGAGGTCCATTATTGAGTAAGCTATTGTCGTTTATTATTTATATAGAGGCCGGTTGGGAGGCTGAAGACGGCTAATAGGTAGAAAAAGAGGCATGCGGGAACCATATGCTTGTAATTGAGTCAGGATGTAGGGAGAGGTTTTCAGAGATCAATAAGAGTGGTGGTTAGTTGAGTCCAACAGATGTGGAGAGAGGCGACAGGATGTAATAAGTGGTCAGTAGAGAGATACAGAAGCATGTAGAGTCCATTTGACGGCGGTGGGGGTAGCTGGCAGGTGCTTGTGACTGAGTCAGGATGTAGGAAGAGGCCTCTAGAGGCTAATGAAGGTGGAGGTTAGTTGAGACCCTAACAGATGTGGAGAGAGGTGACAGGATGTAATAAGTGGTCAGTAGAGAGATATAGGAGCATGTAGAGTCCATTTGACGGCGGTGGAGGTAACTGGCAGGTGCTTGTGACTGAGTCAGGATGTAGAAAAAAGGCCTTTAGAGGCTAGTGAAGGTGGAGGTTAGTTGAAACCCCAGCAGATGTGGAGAGAGGTGACAGGATGTAATAAGTGGTCAGTAGAGAGATACAGGAGCATGTAGAGTCCATTTAACGGCGGTGGAGGTAACTGGCAGGTGCTTGTGACTGAGTCAGGATGTAGAAAAAGGCCTTTAGAGGCTAATGAAGGTGGAGGTTAGTTGAAACCCCAACAGATGTGGAGAGAGGTGACAGGATGTAATAAGTGGTCAGTAGAGAGATACAGGAGCATGTAGAGTCCATTTAACGGCGGTGGAGGTAACTGGCAGGTGCTTGTGACTGAGTCAGGATGTAGAAAAAGGCCTTTAGAGGCTGGTGAAGGTGGGGGTTAGTTGAAACTCCAACAGATGTGGAGAGAGGTGACAGGATGTAATAAGTGGTCAGTAGAGAGATATAGGAGCATGTAGAGTCCATTTGACGGCGGTGGAGGTAACTGGCAGGTGCTTGTGACTGAGTCAGGATGTAGAAAAAGGCCTTTAGAGGCTAGTGAAGGTGGAGGTTAGTTGAAACCCCAACAGATGTGGAGAGAGGTGACAGGATGTAATAAGTGGTCAGTAGAGAGATACAGGAGTATGTAGAGTCCATTTAACGGCGGTGGAGGTTATTGGCAGGTGCTTGTGACTGAGTCAGGATGTAGAAAAAGGCCTTTAGAGGCTAGTGAAGGTGGAGGTTAGTTGAAACCCCAACAGATGTGGAGAGAGGTGACAGGATGTAGTAAGTGGTCAGTAGAGAGATATAGGAGCATGTAGAGTCCATTTGACGGCGGTGGAGGTAACTGGCAGGTGCTTGTGACTGAGTCAGGATGTAGAAAAAGGCCTTTAGAGGCTAATGAAGGTGGAGGTTAGCTGAAACCCCAACAGATGTGGAGAGAGGTGACAGGATGTAATAAGTGGTCAGTAGAGAGATACAGGAGCATGTAGAGTCCATTTAACGGCGGTGGAGGTAACTGGCAGGTGCTTGTGACTGAGTCAGGATGTAGAAAAAGGCCTTTAGAGGCTAGTGAAGGTGGAGGTTAGTTGAAACCCCAACAGATGTGGAGAGAGGTGACAGGATGTAATAAGTGGTCAGTAGAGAGATATAGGAGCATGTAGAGTCCATTTGACGGCGGTGGAGGTAACTGGCAGGTGCTTGAGACTGAGTCAGGATGTAGAAAAAGGCCTTTAAAGGCTTAGTGAAGGTGGAGGTTAGTTGAAATCCCAACAGATGTGGAGAGAGGTGACAGGATGTAATAAGTGGTCAGTAGAGAGATATAGGAGCATGTAGAGTCCATTTGACGGCGGTGGAGGTAACTGGTAGGTGCTTGTGACTGAGTCAGGATGTAGAAAAAGGCCTTTAGAGGCTAGTGAAGGTGGAGGTTAGTTGAAACCCCATCAGATGTGGAGAGAGGTGACAGGATGTAATAAGTGGTCAGTAGAGAGATACAGGAGCATGTAGAGTCCATTTAACGGCGGTGGAGGTAACTGGCAGGTGCTTGTGACTGAGTCAGGATGTAGAAAAAGGCCTTTAGAGGCTAGTGAAGGTGGAGGTTAGTTGAAACCCCAGCAGATGTGGAGAGAGGTGACAGGATGTAATAAGTGGTCAGTAGAGAGATACAGGAGCATGTAGAGTCCATTTAACGGCGGTGGAGGTAACTGGCAGGTGCTTGTGACTGAGTCAGGATGTAGAAAAAGGCCTTTAGAGGCTAATGAAGGTGGAGGTTAGTTGAAACCCCAACAGATGTGGAGAGAGGTGACAGGATGTAATAAGTGGTCAGTAGAGAGATATAGGAGCATGTATGATTAACTGGAGAGCTTATTGTTTTGTTTTATACTATCTATCTTGAATACCATTATGACTATGGTGATGGTGTTGTAATGTAATGTGCAAATAATAGGTGAAGAATAACAATATCTAATTTTTACTAATATTGTAAAGCAGCTGAGGGGTTTGTTTGTTTGTTTGAGGGCATTCATTTGAGAATTAATGGTTTAAGATAACTACAGCCCGCACGAGTGAGACCGCAGAGCACAGCTAGTATTATGTAAGCGGCAGTAGGTGGAGGTATCTTCCCAAGTGGCGGGCAACACAATGAGAAAATCAGGTATTGTTATTATTCATGATTGGAGGTTATTTGAAGCTTAGGAGATGTGGAGAGAGGTGACAGGATGTCATCGGTTGTCAATATAGTTGTTATGAATTAATTTTGAGTTTGAAGGAGAGGCTGGTTGAGAGGTTGGAGATGGCTGATAGAGAGATAAGGAGGTGCGTGGACCTCATGCGAAGGTTGCGGAAGTAATCGGCAGTACCAGTAGTGTTTGAGGATGAGTCAGGATGTAGGAGGAGGCCTTTAGAGGCTAGTGAAAGTGACGGTTAGTTGAAACTCAGCAGATGTGGAGAGAGGTGACAGGATGTAATCGAATGTCGATAGAGGTGTTATGAATTAGTTTCGTTGAGTTTTGAAGGAGTGATATTTATAGAGTTAGAAGCTGATCATATTATTACATTCAGTCAGTACCAAATTTGTAGGAAGAGGCCTTTAGAGGCTAATGAAAGTGGAGGTTAGTTGAAACTCAGCAGGTGTGGAGAGAGGTGACAGAATGTAGCCGGTTGTAAGTGGAGGTGTTATGAATTAGTTTAATAAATTAATTAAAAGAGTTTTGTTTTGAGAGATAATATTTGTACTGAATTTACCCACCTTTTATTTAGCGCTAATTAGTTGATAGTTGCATAATCTTTCTCCAGTGTTACCATGGCTATTATGATGAATATAGCAATTTTGTGTAGAATAATAAGTTGAGAGTATCAGCATTCAAAGTATACTGATATATGGATCTGAGAGGTTAGTTAGTTGTTTGTTTGAGAGCGTTCATTTAGAAAATAGATGGCTTGAGATAATTACGAGACCGAGATCAGCTGGTATTATCAAAACAGCAGGAGGTGAAAGAGGTCCATTCAATTGGTGAGTAGAAGAGGTAGTAAGAGTTAGTTAGAAGTCAGACGTTGTTATTATTATGAATGAGGTTAGTTGATATTCAGCAAATGTGGAGAGAGGTGATAGGATGTGACCGGTTGTCAATAGAGGTGTTATGAGTTAGTTTAGTTGAGTTCTAAGGATTTTTATTTATAGAGTTAGAGGCTAGTTATATTATCACTATCAGTATGTGTAATTTGTTTATTAATTTTCCTTTTAAAATCTAGTGAGGTAAACGAGGAGGCGCACCGATGAAATGAGATATGAGGGCTATAGTGGTCATTAGAGGTAGTCGTCAGAGGTGAGCCACTCAGTTTGGAGGTAGGAAGAGTCAGACCGAAGCTAAAGGAGGTGTAATACAGTGTTAAGAGGTATAAAGAGGTTTGATACTAGCTGCTGCCCGTGGCTTATAGCACACGAGTTAAATTTTAGTGAAGACAAGATTAAAGAGATGCTTAGTGTCTTATTCAACGAATGGATCGTTTATTGACGGAAAGAATTTTCAGGTTCTCAGCCTGGAGTATCTAATATTGAGTATGTATGAACTGAGATGGATTAATGAATAAATTATTATTTGTTAAAAGAATGTTGTGCATAACTCTTAGTGGAGCCTGAATTTAAATTTAGAGAAAGCTATCAACCTTCTCATAGGTATTGAGCCGCCGGCGGCTCGGCTATTGTAGAACCAAAATCGCGCTCAGTGGCAGTGATCCGCCTCGGCGCGCGCATACTATTTGATACCGTATTTTTATTATGATAGAGTATATATTCCTTTGAGCAACTTGTGTTTAAGGTATAGACAGTGAACACAAAAAAATCGTTGTTGAGGTTTCGCGTCATAAGTTGTCAGTTGTAACTGATGGCGCGGATCATGGAAATCTGAGTCTTATTAGTAGGACGTTATGGTGTAAAGTCAAATGACAAGTTGTATGAAACAGAAATGTGTTTGCAATTAAGCCTTATAGCTAGTAGGTTGGGGCATACAATTAAAATTTCAATTTGTGTCAATTAAAGATTGTTTACATTGACGTTTTTATGTTTATTTTGTTTGATCTTGTTATTAGTTATTATAAATTACATCAGCATAGAGGAGCAGATAGGAGGGATTAATGTAATTGTATTGAGTAGATTTATATATGAGTTAGTAAATATTATGTACATGTGGGCCGGGTGTTGTTTGTGTAGTATAGTTGGAAGAAGAGAGTGACCGGGTGTAAAGGAGTATAATCAACATAAGATGGTCGTGGAAATGATATTTATTTGATATTATGTCTTATTTATATAGAGGTCGGTTGGGAGGCTGAAGATGGCTAAATAGATAGAAAAAGAGGCATGCGGAATCCATATGCTTGTAATTGAGTTAGAATGCAGGGAGAGGTTTTTAGAGATTTATGAGAGTGGAGGCTAGTTGAGTCCAACAGATGTGGAGAGAGGCGGCAAGACGTAACAAGAGGTCAGTTGAGAGACACAGAGGCATGTAGAGTCCATTCAACGGCGGTGGAGGCAACTGACTGTTGCTTGTGACCGAGTCAGGATGTAGGAAGAGGCCTTTAGAGGCTAATGCAAATGGAGGTCAGTTGAAACCCCAACAGATGTGGAGAGAGGCGACAGAATGCAGCCGGCTGTCAGCAGAGGTGTTATGAACCAGTTAATGAGAATATACTAACAATTATTTACATAATAAGAAATAAGTAAATAAAAATAAAAGAAAAGATAAAAATATAATAATATTATACAAGCATTTCTAAGAGAAGAAACAAGAATATAAATATGAGAAGAAATAAGAGGCAAGAGTTATGTACCAATAAAGTGAAAGTAATGTTCAGTTATCATACTCTTGAAAATGGGTAGGGTTAATAGAAGTAAGAAGAGACTAAACTGTGATAAAGTAAGAGGATATATGGAGGTCTATGATTAGTGTTAGTTAAGTTTGTATTAAATTAGAGAACATTTAGTTTTATCTAATCTTTTTCTAATATTATCATGTCTATTATAATAAAGATTGCATCATTGTGTAAGAGAGCAAATTGAGGGTATCAATATAAAGTTATATTAGTATAGTTAGGCTGAGAGGTTTGTTTGTTTGTTTAAAAAGCGTTTAAAATAAAAGGATGGTTTGAAATAATAACGGGACCAGGACTTGTATGGGTGAGACCGTATAGTACAGCTAGTATTGTTTTGTTTTGTGTATTTTAATAGCAGGAGGTGGCAGGAGGAGGAACCCATCCAAGTGGTGTGCAGAAGAGGCAAGATTAATAAGAGGTCAAGTATTGTAGTATTTGTGATTGAGGTTAATTGAAAACAAAAGATGTGAAGAGAGGTGGCAGGATGTAATCGGTTGTCAACAAAGGTGTTATGAATTAATTTAGTTAAGTTGAAAGGAGTTTAGTTTTTAGAAGCTGGCCGTATTATCATTATAGATTGGCGCTATTTTGCTCAATCGTTTCATATTTGAGCAAAAAATAAAAGTAAGGGCCCATTGTATAGGGTCAGTTAGTAGATAGTGTGATAGAATGAGCATTGGTTGATATATTTTAGTCTATTTGGTTAAAGTTATATTTTAGAAGAAGTTATTAATAGCGTTTGTAATTGAACAAATTTATATGTAAGTTAATGAGTATAAATATATACAGGCTAATATAGTTTGTATTTGTTTAATAAGGAGATAGTAAACAGGACGAGTAAGAGCATAATTGCATAGAGTAATTATTATAGAAATGATAGATAGGAGCTGGTTTGGAGATTGAAGATGGTAGATGAGGAGATAAAGAGGCATGTGACGACCATGTGTCAGCGATGAAGGCAGCCAGAGGCGGTAGCGTTGCCTGCAGATGAGTCAAGATGTAGGGAGAGGTCATTAAGAGACTAGTGAGAGTGGAGGTTGGTTGAAATTCAATAGATGTGGAGAGAGGTGATAGGATGTAGTCGGTGGTTAGAGATGTTTAATGAATATATTTAGCTGAGTTAAAAGGAGTTTTTGTTACTAGAGTTAGTAATAGTCATTTTTCGTAATTTGTTTGTATTACTTTGTTAACTAGGGTTTTTTAATAATAATACAAACAAGGAGCCACTTATGTAGTGTTAGCTAGTTGACAGCGTGACAGAGCGCGCGTGTGTTTAGGTTATTTAGATAAGCTGGCTGTACACAGAGAAGGATAATCATAGAAATGATATGTAGAGGCCAGTTAGGAAACTGAGGACAACAAACAGAGAAGTAGAGACTCAGCCGGTGGCCAATCAAAAAGGGGTCATGGATTAATTTAGCCGAGTTTGAAGGAGAGTCTGGTTTAGAGGTTGGATAAGGTTGATAGAGAGTTCATGTGACGGCGGCAGAGGTAACCGGCATCGGCGGAAGTGTTCGGAAGTGAGTCAAGATGTAGGGAGAGGTTTTTAGAGTTTAATGAAAGTGGAGGTTTTTAGTTGAGATCCAGAGATGTGGAGAGAGGTGACAGGATGATTTAATTATAGAAATGATTAATAGAATCAGTTTGAAATACCGAATATAGCTAATAGAGAGATATGGAGGTTTGCGAGACTCATGCGATGGCAGCAGAGGTAGACGACGGCAGCGGCGGCGTCCTCGAGCGTGAGTCAGGATATAGGAGAAAACTTTAGAGACTAATGAGAGCGAATTTGAGTGACTATGATGATTAGAGATGGTTATTGTTATTGACGGGAGCCACCAATAGAAGCCAGAAGAGGCAAGATTTTGATAATATCAGTAAAGGGGCACTCGAATGCCCAAGACTAAATTCGGTTAGGCTTTGTCAGCAAAGCACTATTGAGTAGAAATTCCTATGTTTCACGTAATCGATTTCTAACATAACTGTGACTATGATGATTGCACTGCGATGCCGTGCACAACAACAGGTTGAAAATAAGGCTATTTAATCCAAGCCAACACCATCAAGCCGAGGGGTATGCCTGTCTTATTCGAGAGTGTTTACTCTAAGAATCAATGGTTCGTCGTTACTATGGGACAAGGATCTGCATATGTGGAAATGTATTATTGATAAAACAGGTGGATAGATAGGTTGATAAATTCCCATTGTAAACACTAATTTCAAATAGTGCATGGAAGGGTTTGCATCACGCGGAGGTCAGTAGAGGTAAGAAGAGCCGGCTCAGAAGGCCAGGCGCTGCCACTATCAATGACAGAGGCCAGATGAGATTAAAAGATGCAGCAGTATGTAATAACTTGGCCAAGTCGCTTTAGGCGATAAGACCGTCCATTTTGTGCGACTTATACATTCTCGCTATTGCTTAAATTTGAGTTGTTAATGTATTGAGTTTATTTAATTTATTTAATTTGTTTCATTTTATTGAATTTGTTTAATTTGTCCCAATTTATTACAAATTATTTTAATTTAAATGATTTGATATGTATTTGTTTTAGTTTTAATGAGATTATAAGAATTTATTTTAATTTATTTGAATTTATATGATTTTATTTTAATTTTTAAATTTCATTAAGATTTGTATGAATTTATTTTTATTAGTATGAATTATTTTAATTTTAGTTTTTAATAGTGCTGTTACTAGAAGTAGAATAAAACCGGTCATGATAATATTGTTTATAAAGATCGAAATGAAGGATGTACACCGCCTCGCGTCACATCCACTCTCAAGGGATGCGAAAATGTGTGTAAGCATGATAGCTTCTATCAAATAGATGTGGAGAGAGGTGATAGGTTCTATTCAATAGATGTGGAGAGAGGTGATAGGATGTAGTCGGTGGTTAGAGATGTTTAATGAATATATTTAGCCGAGTTAAAAGGAGTTTTTGTTACTAGAGTTAGTAATAGTCATTTTTCGTAATTTGTTTGTATTACTTTGTTAACTAGGGTTTTTTAATAATAATACAAACAAGGAGCCACTTATGTAGTGTTAGCTAGTTGACAGCGTGACAGAGCGCGCGTGTGTTTAGGTTATTAGATAAGCTGGCTGTACACAGAGAAGGATAATCATAGAAATGATATGTAGAGGCCAGTTAGGAAACTGAGGACAACAAACAGAGAAGTAGAGACTCAGCCGGTGACCAATCAAAAAGGGGTCATGGATTAATTTAGCCGAGTTTGAAGGAGAAGCTGGTTTAGAGGTTGGATAAGGTTGATAGAGAGTTCATGTGACGGTGGCAGAGGTAACCGGCATCGGCGGAAGTGCTCGGAAGTGAGTGAAGATGTAGGGAGAGGTTTTTAGAATTTAATGAAAGTGGAGGTTTTTAGTTGAGATCCAGAGATGTGGAGAGAGGTGACAGGATGATTTAATTATAGAAATGATTAATAGAATCAGTTTGAAATACCGAATATAGCTAATAGAGAGATATGGAGGTTTGCGAGACTCATGCGATGGCAGCAGAGGTAGACGACGGCAGCGGCGGCGTCCTCGAGCGTGAGTCAGGATATAGGAGAAAACTTTAGAGACTAATGAGAGCGAATTTGAGTGACTATGATGATTAGAGATGGTTATTGTTATTGACGGGAGCCACCAATAGAAGCCAGAAGAAGCAAGATTTTGATAATATCAGTAAAGGGGCACTTGAAAGCCCAAGACTAAATTCGGTTAGGCTTTGTCAACAAAGCACTATTGAGTAGAAATTCCTATGTTTCACGTAATCGATTTCTAACATAACTGTGACTATGATGATTGCACTGCGATGCCGTGCGCAACAACAGGTTGAAAATAAGGCTATTTAATCCAAGCCAACACCATCAAGCCGAGGGGTATGCCTGTCTTATTCGAGAGTGTTCACTCTAAGAATCAATGGTTCGTCGTTACTATGGGACAAGGATCTGCATATGTGGAAATGTATTATTGATAAAACAGGTGGATAGATAGATTGATAAATTCCCATTGTAAACACTAATTTCAAATAGTGCATGGAAGGGTCTGCATCACGCAGAGGTCAGTAGAGGTAAGAAGAGCCGGCTCAGAAGGCCAGGCGCTGCCACTATCAATGACAGAGGCCAGATGAGATTAAAAGATGCAACAGTATGTAATAACTTGGCCAAGTCGCTTTAAGCGATAAGACCGTCCATTTTGTGCGACTTATACATTCTCGCTATTGCTTAAATTTGAGTTGTTAATGTATTGAGTTTATTTAATTTATTTAATTTGTTTCATTTTATTGAATTTATTTAATTTGTCCCAATTTATTACAAATTATTTTAATTTAAATGATTTGATATGTATTTGTTTTAGTTTTAATGAGATTATAAGAATTTATTTTAATTTATTTGAATTTATATGATTTTGTTTTAATTTTTTAAATTTCATTAAGATTTGTATGAATTTATTTTTGTTAGTATGAATTATTTTAATTTTAGTTTTAATAGTGCTGTTACTAGAAGTAGAATAAAACCGGTCATGATAATATTGTTTATAAAGATCGAAATGAAGGATGTACACCGCCTCGCGTCACATCCACTCTCAAGGGATGCGAAAATGTGTGTAAGCATGATAGCTTCGATCGTTGGTTCGTGAAGTATACTTGTCTTTAGCCACGTGCTTCGCCGAACCATAGTGCTTGATCAGAATTTTCATATGCATTGCCTCTGCTGCATCCACTTTACAAGGGATGCCGAGAGGTATGTAGGCAAGACAACGTCGATCATCGGTTCGTGAAGTATAATTGTCATCAGCCCCGTGTTTACGTCGGACCACCGAGCCCAGCCAAAAAATTTCATATCCCATCAACCGCCTCTGCTGCATCCACTCTTCAAGGGATGCGGAGAGGTGCGAAGGCAAGACAGCGTCGATCGTCGGTTCGTGAAGTATAATTGTCATCATCCCCGTGTTTCGTCGGACATCCGAGCCCAGCCGTAAATTTTCATATCCCATCATCCGCCTCTGCTGCATCCACTCCTCAAGGGATGCGGAGAGGTGCGAAGGCAAGACAGCGTCGATCGTCGGTTCGTGAAGTATAATTGTCATCATCCCCGTGTTTCGTCGGACATCCGAGCCCAGCCGTAAATTTTCATATCCCATCAACCGCCTCTGCTGCATCCATTCCTCAAGGGATGCGGAGAGGTGCGAAGGCAAGACAGCGTCGATCGTCGGTTCGTGAGGTATAATTGTTGTCATCTCCGTGTTTCGTCGGGCAACCGAGCCCAGCCGTAAATTTCATATTCCATCAACCGCCTCTGCTGCATCCACTCTTCAAGGGATGCGGAGAGGTGCGAAGGCAAGACAGCGTCGATCGTCGGTTCGTGAAGTATAATTGTCATTAGCCACCGTGTTTCGTCGAAACCGCCGAGCCCGTATTATGCACCCATATTATATTCCACCAACCTCGCCCCGCGACCCCACCCATGCAAGCACAGATCCCGTGGGAATATCGAGACAAAGAGAGCCCATGCGTCAATCCAGGCGTCTAGCCATTCACATAACAGAATTTTATTTCAGTCCTTTCAGTAGTAGTTCTAGCGTGAAGGAGTAAAAGCAATATACACACACGCACTTACACAACACATACACAACACGCACTTATATATTTTATGAAAACTACATATACGACGATCGAAGTATAGCTCCGGAAGTATAAGTATCACAAGCACTATGTTCCGTCGAAACACCGAGCCCGACCAAGAATTTTTATTATGATGTACCTATATATTCTATGAAAATTATAAATAAAAAAAAATATGAAGAATCTGAGATTTGAAGACGCAGACGCAAGGCTGTTCCATTTACGACTCACCAACCGCCTACTTCCAAGGGGGGTCCCTCCTTGTCGCTACCTACGTAGAGAGGACAAGGAGGCGGAGGAGGATCGCTCGGGTCTCCGGGGGAGAACTCACAAAATTAATTGCTCCTCACCCCAGCCTCAGCGATCCCCGATGCTCTGATGAATGAAAGGATGACTGAAGAAACGCTGTTCAGGCCGCAGAAACAAAACCAGCTTTATGCTAGCACTTATTTCAGAGCCAAAAAGGCAGTCCGATGGACGCGGGCACCAGATGATCCAGGTCAGGGGGCCATGCCCATTCAGAAGGGAGCACCGATCTCTCCGACAAGACCAAAAAGCGGTCTGTTTTCCATCAGAAAACCAAGTTCTGATCATCATTTATTCCGATTTTATTCCATCAATTATTCGTAGGGCCCCGCCGACAATACCAAAAGGCATTCCGTTTTCCGTCAGAAATCCAAGTTCTGAACCGTCACCTGTTCCAAAGACAGTATGGTGGTAATCCAGGGAAAGCATATTCCAATAATTCCGGTTCGTAGGGCTCCGCCACAAACATCAAAAACACACAAAGCACCAAAAACACTAATAAAATTCACTTATAAAATAGATACTACACATCACTCGACCTCTTTTAAAATCCTCGAAAAATACACGGGAGCGCCTAGTGGAGTCGACCGCTCTCCACTACGGCCCGAGACCGACTGATGGTTAGGTTAGGTTAGGTTAGGTTAGGTTAGGTTAGGTTAGGTTAGGTTAGGTTAGGTTAGGTTAGGTTAGGTTAGGTTAGGTTAGGTTAGGTTAGGTTAGGTTAGGTTAGGTTAGGTTAGGTTAGGTTAGGTTAGGTTAGGTTAGGTTAGGTTAGGTTAGGTTAGGTTAGGTTAGGTTAGGTTAGGTTAGGTTAGGTTAGGTTAGGTTAGGTTAGGTTAGGTTAGGTTAGGTTAGGTTAGGTTAGGTTAGGTTAGGTTAGGTTAGGTTAGGTTAGGTTAGGTTAGGTTAGGTTAGGTTAGGTTAGGTTAGGTTAGGTTAGGTTAGGTTAGGTTAGGTTAGGTTAGGTTAGGTTAGGTTAGGTTAGGTTAGGTTAGGTTAGGTTAGGTTAGGTTAGGTTAGGTTAGGTTAGGTTAGGTTAGGTTAGGTTAGGTTAGGTTAGGTTAGGTTAGGTTAGGTTAGGTTAGGTTAGGTTAGGTTAGGTTAGGTTAGGTTAGGTTAGGTTAGGTTAGGTTAGGTTAGGTTAGGTTAGGTTAGGTTAGGTTAGGTTAGGTTAGGTTAGGTTAGGTTAGGTTAGGTTAGGTTAGGTTAGGTTAGGTTAGGTTAGGTTAGGTTAGGTTAGGTTAGGTTAGGTTAGGTTAGGTTAGGTTAGGTTAGGTTAGGTTAGGTTAGGTTAGGTTAGGTTAGGTTAGGTTAGGTTAGGTTAGGTTAGGTTAGGTTAGGTTAGGTTAGGTTAGGTTAGGTTAGGTTAGGTTAGGTTAGGTTAGGTTAGGTTAGGTTAGGTTAGGTTAGGTTAGGTTAGGTTAGGTTAGGTTAGGTTAGGTTAGGTTAGGTTAGGTTAGGTTAGGTTAGGTTAGGTTAGGTTAGGTTAGGTTAGGTTAGGTTAGGTTAGGTTAGGTTAGGTTAGGTTAGGTTAGGTTAGGTTAGGTTAGGTTAGGTTAGGTTAGGTTAGGTTAGGTTAGGTTAGGTTAGGTTAGGTTAGGTTAGGTTAGGTTAGGTTAGGTTAGGTTAGGTTAGGTTAGGTTAGGTTAGGTTAGGTTAGGTTAGGTTAGGTTAGGTTAGGTTAGGTTAGGTTAGGTTAGGTTAGGTTAGGTTAGGTTAGGTTAGGTTAGGTTAGGTTAGGTTAGGTTAGGTTAGGTTAGGTTAGGTTAGGTTAGGTTAGGTTAGGTTAGGTTAGGTTAGGTTAGGTTAGGTTAGGTTAGGTTAGGTTAGGTTAGGTTAGGTTAGGTTAGGTTAGGTTAGGTACCCCCCCACGGGACCACGCCTTGTCGTGGCGGGGGGGCTCAGTAGCTGCAGGCAATCCAGCCTGTAGTGAAGCGAAGTGGTCCCCGGAGGGCGCTCCGCCTGTCCCTCTGTCGAGCAGAGGGCAGAGTGGATGTGCGAGTGGTAGGAGGCGGCGCTCTCCTTCTGTGTGGCAGTGATGCTCCAGAGGGAGGGCGCGGGGCGGGATCGGGTGAAAGTTGATCCCGCTCGATGGCGGCGGCGGCGGGCCACATGGTGTGGCTGGCCGCCGCGACGGGCTCGCGTGCGGGTGCACCGCGGGGGTTGGTGTGCCCGTGGTAGCGGCCCGGGATGGCGCCGCCGGTGAGGCGGGGTGTTTTAATGAGGGGGCCCCTGCTGGGCTCCCTCGGGAGAGGGCCCCCCCAAGTAATTGGGGGAGCAAAGGCGGGTGGGTCCCGGTGTGCTGACGCGATCCCGGGGCCCCCCCAGATGCCTGAGGAAGGCAACCGTGAGGTTTTTAGTGGGTAGGCCGGCCGCTTCACGGCCGGAGAGCCCCACATACCCCACCGCTCCACCCCTGGGACGGTGGGGATGCAGTTCAATGCATTTTCCTCACGAAAAAAAAAAAAAAAAAAAAAAAAAAGGTTAGGTTAGGTTAGGTTAGGTTAGGTTAGGTTAGGTTAGGTTAGGTTAGGTTAGGTTAGGTTAGGTTAGGTTAGGTTAGGTTAGGTTAGGTTAGGTTAGGTTAGGTTAGGTTAGGTTAGGTTAGGTTAGGTTAGGTTAGGTTAGGTTAGGTTAGGTTAGGTTAGGTTAGGTTAGGTTAGGTTAGGTTAGGTTAGGTTAGGTTAGGTTAGGTTAGGTTAGGTTAGGTTAGGTTAGGTTAGGTTAGGTTAGGTTAGGTTAGGTTAGGTTAGGTTAGGTTAGGTTAGGTTAGGTTAGGTTAGGTTAGGTTAGGTTAGGTTAGGTTAGGTTAGGTTAGGTTAGGTTAGGTTAGGTTAGGTTAGGTTAGGTTAGGTTAGGTTAGGTTAGGTTAGGTTAGGTTAGGTTAGGTTAGGTTAGGTTAGGTTAGGTTAGGTTAGGTTAGGTTAGGTTAGGTTAGGTTAGGTTAGGTTAGGTTAGGTTAGGTTAGGTTAGGTTAGGTTAGGTTAGGTTAGGTTAGGTTAGGTTAGGTTAGGTTAGGTTAGGTTAGGTTAGGTTAGGTTAGGTTAGGTTAGGTTAGGTTAGGTTAGGTTAGGTTAGGTTAGGTTAGGTTAGGTTAGGTTAGGTTAGGTTAGGTTAGGTTAGGTTAGGTTAGGTTAGGTTAGGTTAGGTTAGGTTAGGTTAGGTTAGGTTAGGTTAGGTTAGGTTAGGTTAGGTTAGGTTAGGTTAGGTTAGGTTAGGTTAGGTTAGGTTAGGTTAGGTTAGGTTAGGTTAGGTTAGGTTAGGTTAGGTTAGGTTAGGTTAGGTTAGGTTAGGTTAGGTTAGGTTAGGTTAGGTTAGGTTAGGTTAGGTTAGGTTAGGTTAGGTTAGGTTAGGTTAGGTTAGGTTAGGTTAGGTTAGGTTAGGTTAGGTTAGGTTAGGTTAGGTTAGGTTAGGTTAGGTTAGGTTAGGTTAGGTTAGGTTAGGTTAGGTTAGGTTAGGTTAGGTTAGGTTAGGTTAGGTTAGGTTAGGTTAGGTTAGGTTAGGTTAGGTTAGGTTAGGTTAGGTTAGGTTAGGTTAGGTTAGGTTAGGTTAGGTTAGGTTAGGTTAGGTTAGGTTAGGTTAGGTTAGGTTAGGTTAGGTTAGGTTAGGTTAGGTTAGGTTAGGTTAGGTTAGGTTAGGTTAGGTTAGGTTAGGTTAGGTTAGGTTAGGTTAGGTTAGGTTAGGTTAGGTTAGGTTAGGTTAGGTTAGGTTAGGTTAGGTTAGGTTAGGTTAGGTTAGGTTAGGTTAGGTTAGGTTAGGTTAGGTTAGGTTAGGTTAGGTTAGGTTAGGTTAGGTTAGGTTAGGTTAGGTTAGGTTAGGTTAGGTTAGGTTAGGTTAGGTTAGGTTAGGTTAGGTTAGGTTAGGTTAGGTTAGGTTAGGTTAGGTTAGGTTAGGTTAGGTTAGGTTAGGTTAGGTTAGGTTAGGTTAGGTTAGGTTAGGTTAGGTTAGGTTAGGTTAGGTTAGGTTAGGTTAGGTTAGGTTAGGTTAGGTTAGGTTAGGTTAGGTTAGGTTAGGTTAGGTTAGGTTAGGTTAGGTTAGGTTAGGTTAGGTTAGGTTAGGTTAGGTTAGGTTAGGTTAGGTTAGGTTAGGTTAGGTTAGGTTAGGTTAGGTTAGGTTAGGTTAGGTTAGGTTAGGTTAGGTTAGGTTAGGTTAGGTTAGGTTAGGTTAGGTTAGGTTAGGTTAGGTTAGGTTAGGTTAGGTTAGGTTAGGTTAGGTTAGGTTAGGTTAGGTTAGGTTAGGTTAGGTTAGGTTAGGTTAGGTTAGGTTAGGTTAGGTTAGGTTAGGTTAGGTTAGGTTAGGTTAGGTTAGGTTAGGTTAGGTTAGGTTAGGTTAGGTTAGGTTAGGTTAGGTTAGGTTAGGTTAGGTTAGGTTAGGTTAGGTTAGGTTAGGTTAGGTTAGGTTAGGTTAGGTTAGGTTAGGTTAGGTTAGGTTAGGTTAGGTTAGGTTAGGTTAGGTTAGGTTAGGTTAGGTTAGGTTAGGTTAGGTTAGGTTAGGTTAGGTTAGGTTAGGTTAGGTTAGGTTAGGTTAGGTTAGGTTAGGTTAGGTTAGGTTAGGTTAGGTTAGGTTAGGTTAGGTTAGGTTAGGTTAGGTTAGGTTAGGTTAGGTTAGGTTAGGTTAGGTTAGGTTAGGTTAGGTTAGGTTAGGTTAGGTTAGGTTAGGTTAGGTTAGGTTAGGTTAGGTTAGGTTAGGTTAGGTTAGGTTAGGTTAGGTTAGGTTAGGTTAGGTTAGGTTAGGTTAGGTTAGGTTAGGTTAGGTTAGGTTAGGTTAGGTTAGGTTAGGTTAGGTTAGGTTAGGTTAGGTTAGGTTAGGTTAGGTTAGGTTAGGTTAGGTTAGGTTAGGTTAGGTTAGGTTAGGTTAGGTTAGGTTAGGTTAGGTTAGGTTAGGTTAGGTTAGGTTAGGTTAGGTTAGGTTAGGTTAGGTTAGGTTAGGTTAGGTTAGGTTAGGTTAGGTTAGGTTAGGTTAGGTTAGGTTAGGTTAGGTTAGGTTAGGTTAGGTTAGGTTAGGTTAGGTTAGGTTAGGTTAGGTTAGGTTAGGTTAGGTTAGGTTAGGTTAGGTTAGGTTAGGTTAGGTTAGGTTAGGTTAGGTTAGGTTAGGTTAGGTTAGGTTAGGTTAGGTTAGGTTAGGTTAGGTTAGGTTAGGTTAGGTTAGGTTAGGTTAGGTTAGGTTAGGTTAGGTTAGGTTAGGTTAGGTTAGGTTAGGTTAGGTTAGGTTAGGTTAGGTTAGGTTAGGTTAGGTTAGGTTAGGTTAGGTTAGGTTAGGTTAGGTTAGGTTAGGTTAGGTTAGGTTAGGTTAGGTTAGGTTAGGTTAGGTTAGGTTAGGTTAGGTTAGGTTAGGTTAGGTTAGGTTAGGTTAGGTTAGGTTAGGTTAGGTTAGGTTAGGTTAGGTTAGGTTAGGTTAGGTTAGGTTAGGTTAGGTTAGGTTAGGTTAGGTTAGGTTAGGTTAGGTTAGGTTAGGTTAGGTTAGGTTAGGTTAGGTTAGGTTAGGTTAGGTTAGGTTAGGTTAGGTTAGGTTAGGTTAGGTTAGGTTAGGTTAGGTT
>OX577865.1:12437500-12440000 GCA_951213275.1 Idaea straminata
TTAGGTTAGGTTAGGTTAGGTTAGGTTAGGTTAGGTTAGGTTAGGTTAGGTTAGGTTAGGTTAGGTTAGGTAGGTTAGGTTAGGTTAGGTTAGGTTAGGTTAGGTTAGGTTAGGTTAGGTTAGGTTAGGTTAGGTTAGGTTAGGTTAGGTTAGGTAGGTTAGGTTAGGTTAGGTTAGGTTAGGTTAGGTTAGGTTAGGTTAGGTTAGGTTAGGTTAGGTTAGGTTAGGTTAGGTTAGGTTAGGTTAGGTTAGGTTAGGTTAGGTTAGTTAGCGTTAGGTTAGGTTAGGTTAGGTTAGGTTAGGTTAGGTTAGGTTAGGTTAGGTTAGGTTAGGTTAGGTTAGGTTAGGTTAGGTTAGGTTAGGTTAGGTTAGGTTAGGTTAGGTTAGGTTAGGTTAGGTTAGGTTAGGTTAGGTTAGGTTAGGTTAGGTTAGGTTAGGTTAGGTTAGGTTAGGTTAGGTTAGGTTAGGTTAGGTTAGGTTAGGTTAGGTTAGGTTAGGTTAGGTTAGGTTAGGTTAGGTTAGTTAGGTTAGGTTAGGTTAGGTTAGGTTAGGTTAGGTTAGGTTAGGTTAGGTTAGGTTAGGTTAGGTTAGGTTAGGTTAGGTTAGGTTAGGTTAGGTTAGGTTAGGTTAGGTTAGGTTAGGTTAGGTTAGGTTAGGTTAGGTTAGGTTAGGTTAGGTTAGGTTAGGTTAGGTTAGTTAGGTTAGGTTAGGTTAGGTTAGGTTAGGTTAGGTAGTTAGGTTTAGGTTAGGTTAGGTTAGGTTAGGTTAGGTTAGGTTAGGTTAGGTTAGGTTAGGTTAGGTTAGGTTAGGTTAGGTTAGGTTAGGTTAGGTTAGGTTAGGTTAGGTTAGGTTAGGTTAGGTTAGGTTAGGTTAGGTTAGGTTAGGTTAGGTTAGGTTAGGTTAGGTTAGGTTAGGTTAGGTTAGGTTAGGTTAGGTTAGGTTAGGTTAGGTTAGGTTAGGTTAGGTTAGGTTAGGTTAGGTTAGGTTAGGTTAGGTTAGGTTAGGTTAGGTTAGGTTAGGTTAGGTTAGGTTAGGTTAGGTTAGGTTAGGTTAGGTTAGGTTAGGTTAGGTTAGGTTAGGTTAGGTTAGGTTAGGTTAGGTTAGGTTAGGTTAGGTTAGGTTAGGTTAGGTTAGGTTAGGTTAGGTTAGGTTAGGTTAGGTTAGGTTAGGTTAGGTTAGGTTAGGTTAGGTTAGGTTAGGTTAGGTTAGGTTAGGTTAGGTTAGGTTAGGTTAGGTTAGGTTAGGTTAGGTTAGGTTAGGTTAGGTTAGGTTAGGTTAGGTTAGGTTAGGTTAGGTTAGGTTAGGTTAGGTTAGGTTAGGTTAGGTTAGGTTAGGTTAGGTTAGGTTAGGTTAGGTTAGGTTAGGTTAGGTTAGGTTAGGTTAGGTTAGGTTAGGTTAGGTTAGGTTAGGTTAGGTTAGGTTAGGTTAGGTTAGGTTAGGTTAGGTTAGGTTAGGTTAGGTTAGGTTAGGTTAGGTTAGGTTAGGTTAGGTTAGGTTAGGTTAGGTTAGGTTAGGTTAGGTTAGGTTAGGTTAGGTTAGGTTAGGTTAGGTTAGGTTAGGTTAGGTTAGGTTAGGTTAGGTTAGGTTAGGTTAGGTTAGGTTAGGTTAGGTTAGGTTAGGTTAGGTTAGGTTAGGTTAGGTTAGGTTAGGTTAGGTTAGGTTAGGTTAGGTTAGGTTAGGTTAGGTTAGGTTAGGTTAGGTTAGGTTAGGTTAGGTTAGGTTAGGTTAGGTTAGGTTAGGTTAGGTTAGGTTAGGTTAGGTTAGGTTAGGTTAGGTTAGGTTAGGTTAGGTTAGGTTAGGTTAGGTTAGGTTAGGTTAGGTTAGGTTAGGTTAGGTTAGGTTAGGTTAGGTTAGGTTAGGTTAGGTTAGGTTAGGTTAGGTTAGGTTAGGTTAGGTTAGGTTAGGTTAGGTTAGGTTAGGTTAGGTTAGGTTAGGTTAGGTTAGGTTAGGTTAGGTTAGGTTAGGTTAGGTTAGGTTAGGTTAGGTTAGGTTAGGTTAGGTTAGGTTAGGTTAGGTTAGGTTAGGTTAGGTTAGGTTAGGTTAGGTTAGGTTAGGTTAGGTTAGGTTAGGTTAGGTTAGGTTAGGTTAGGTTAGGTTAGGTTAGGTTAGGTTAGGTTAGGTTAGGTTAGGTTAGGTTAGGTTAGGTTAGGTTAGGTTAGGTTAGGTTAGGTTAGGTTAGGTTAGGTTAGGTTAGGTTAGGTTAGGTTAGGTTAGGTTAGGTTAGGTTAGGTTAGGTTAGGTTAGGTTAGGTTAGGTTAGGTTAGGTTAGGTTAGGTTAGGTTAGGTTAGGTTAGGTTAGGTTAGGTTAGGTTAGGTTAGGTTAGGTTAGGTTAGGTTAGGTTAGGTTAGGTTAGGTTAGGTTAGGTTAGGTTAGGTTAGGTTAGGTTAGGTTAGGTTAGGTTAGGTTAGGTTAGGTTAGGTTAGGTTAGGTTAGGTTAGGTTAGGTTAGGTTAGGTTAGGTTAGGTTAGGTTAGGTTAGGTTAGGTTAGGTTAGGTTAGG
>OX577865.1:12442500-12481470 GCA_951213275.1 Idaea straminata
GGTATCGCCGCATGCCATGACACATGTATTCAACAAGTGGTTGGTGGATGGGCCATTTATTCAATGTGTGTGTGAATGATAAAAATAATAGATAAATAGATTTAATGATGAGCAGACAAAAGAGTTGAGTAAGACAGACTCCGCTTAGCCTAAAGCCGAGCTGCCCACAACAACAACAAAGTGGTGGTGGAGCAGCCAGTCGAATGCTATAGCAGTAATCATATACTTAATAATGCCCTTCGCCATTGGAGACGAACTTAAGATTAAATTGACAGCAAGTCTCTCTCAACCTTCAGTGAGCTCACTTAAGGTCAAATTGACCAGTACTGTAAATGCGTTAGCTGACAAGTAAGCGAGATTGACTCCATGTAATAGGATTGAACCATAGGGTTGGATTATTTAATAGATTTTGTGGTGTGATCGATAAGAGAGAGATATCATCACAGGTATAGGTGTATATATTGAGATAGAAGAGATGGGTGGACTCATATACACATCAGCTGGCGCTAAGTGGGTCAGGTATTTAGTTTATATAATAGATAAATTTATTTAATAGTGGCAAGAGTGCAATCAGATGGACGAGCGAGGTGATCACTTCTGTACCAGTCGCTCATGGACGACAGCTGATAGAGAGTGAGTAGTTTGTAGATGTGCCTCCCTCGTTCATCGTACCATATTATGATTGGATTGATCAATTGTTTGGGACTTTGAATATTATAATGTTAGATAATAATAGATGAATAGATTTAATGATGGACAGACCGAGCACATCGAGTGAGGCAAACTCCGCTTAGCCTAAAGCCTGGCTATTTTTTGGGAAGGGGTGAAATAAACAGGCGAATGCTATAGCGGTAATCAATCAAGTCATGACTATGCCAGTCGCCTGTTGAGCTGTGAGCGTCTAACGAAACATAGTAGTATCCTTGCCAGATTTGGCGATTCAGATACAGATTCGCACAGCCTGAAGCCTCAGGCGGCGACAGATGATAGAGGGTTAGTTTGATAGTAGGCCATGCTCAATATGTCGATGAGTCCACTTTATGTCAAGTTGACAATTTCTGTAGGGAGAGAATATAAGTAAATGATTGTATTTAATAAGTGTAAGTAAAAAGATGCGTTGGGTTGGTTGGGGTGAAAGAAAAACAATAGTTACCACTATTATTATCACACTCCAACCAACCCAACGTAATGAGAGATTGAGCTACCTGATTTCAGAGGGTAAGATCAATAATAGTACCAATAATAATCAGTATAAAATTGAGCAAATGTGAGTAAAGTGTGTGAATGATAAAAATAATAGATAAATAGATTTAATGATGAGCAGACAAAAGAGTTGAGTAAGACAGACTCCGCTTAGCCTAAAGCCGAGCTGCCCACAACAACAATAAAGTGGTGGTGGAGCAGCCAGTCGAATGCTATAGCAGTAATCATATACTTAATAATGCCCTTCGCCATTGGAGACGAACTTAAGATTAAATTGACAGCAAGTCTCTCTCAACCTTCAGTGAGCTCACTTAAGGTCAAATTGACCAGTACTGTAAATGCGTCAGCTGACAAGTAAGCGAGATTGACTCCATGTAATAGAATTGAACCATAGGGTTGGATTATTTAATAGATTTTGTGGTGTGATCGATAAGAGAGAGATATCATCACAGGTATAGGTATATATTGAAATAGAAGAGATGGGTGGACTCATATACACATCAGCTGGCGCTAAGTGGGTCAGGTATTTAGTTTATATAATAGATAAATTTATTTAATAGTGGCAAGAGTGCAATCAGATGGACGAGCGAGGTGATCACTTCTATACCAGTCGCTCATGGACGACAGCTGATAGAGAGTGAGTAGTTTGTAGATGTGCCTCCCTCGTTCATCGTACCATATTATGATTGGATTGATCAGTTGTTTGAGACTTTGAATATTATAATGTTAGATGATAATAGATGAATAGATTTAATGATGGACAGACCGAGCAAATTGAGTGAGGCAAACTCCGCTTAGCCTAAAGCCTGGCTATTTTTTGGGAAGGGGTGAAATAAACAGGCGAATGCTATAGCGGTAATCAATCAAGTCTTGACTATGCCAGTCGCCTGTTGAGCTGTGAGCGTCTAACGAAACATAGTAGTATCCTTGCCAGATTTGGCGATTCAGATACAGATTCGCACAGCCTGAAGCCTCGGGCGGCGACAGATGATAGAGGGTTAGTTTGATAGTAGGCCACACTCAATATGTCGATGAGTCCACTTGATGTCAAGTTGACAGTTTCTGTAGGGAGAGAATATAAGTAAATGATTGTATTTAATAATTGTGAGTAAAAAGATGCATTGGGTTGGTTGGGGTGAAAGAGAAATAATAGTCACTATTATTATTATAATACCCCAACCAACCCAACGTAATGAGAGATTGAGCTGCCTGAATTCAGAGGGTAAGATTAATAATAGTACCAATAATAATCAGTATAAAACTGAGCAAATGTGAGTAAAGTGTGTGAATGATAAAAATAATAGATAAATAGATTTAATGATGAGCAGACAAAAGAGTTGAGTAAGACAGACTCCGCTTAGCCTAAAGCCGAGCTGCCCACAACAACAATAAAGTGGTGGTGGAGCAGCCAGTCGAATGCTATAGCAGTAATCATATACTTAATAATGCCCTTCGCCATTGGAACGAAAGCAGCACGAAACATCAAGTATGTTTCGAGTTGCTCCCAATCGCAGACGAACTTAAGATTAAATTGACAGCAAGTCTCTCTCAACCTTCAGTGAGCTCACTTAAGGTCAGATTGACCAGTTCTGTAGATGCGTTAGCTGACAAGCAAGTGAGATTGACTCCATGTAGTAGAATTGAACCATAGGGGTGGGTAATTTAATTATTTTGTGAACAAATGAGTATGCAGTATTTAGGTGTGATCGATAAGAGAGAGATATCATTACAGGTGTAGGTATATAATAAAAATAGAAGAGATGGGTGGACACATATACACATCAGCTGGCGCTAAGTGGGTCAGGTATAAGAAATGACAGTTGTTGTGTATTTTTATTTTTGTTATTTTAATTTAATAGACGATGATGACGAAGAATTATTGGTGAGTAAATAAAAGGTGGTGGCTAACGAGTGGGTGATGTGAATTTTCCTTTTTTAGTTTTGGTTTGGGAAGATAAACATAATGGGAAGGTTGCATATGGAGGAATTGTGAGCCAAATAAATAGTGAGACATATATACATGTATTTAGTAAGTAGTATTTAGCCGCTTGTTCAATACTTACGTCATCGCATACGGCGACACCGATACAACAATACTACTTGTGAGTACCTCGTGCGGGCATCGCCGAGCGCCATAATACATTATGTATTTAATAGGACGTGGTTTCACTTTTCCAATATCTGCATTATTGCATACGGTTATGCTGATACGATGGTACCCAGGAGTATATCGTGTGGGCAATACCGAATGCCAAAATGCATGTATTTGATAAGTGGTTGGTGGTGGTGGTGGTGTTGGTGGTGGATGTACCATTTGTTAGATATCTGCGTCACGACATTCAGTGATACTGATATGAATATACTCTGGAGTATATCATGTGGATATCACCGCATGTCATGACACATGTATTCAACAAGTGGTTGGTGGATGGATGGATGGGCCATTTATTCAATATCTGCGTCATTGCACTCAGCGATACTGATATGAATAAACTCTGGAGTATATCATGTGGGTATCGCCGCATGCCATGACACATGTATCCAACAAGTGGTTGGTGGATGGGCCATTTATTCAATATCTGCGTCATTGCATTCAGTGATACTGATATGAATATACTCTGGAGTATATCATGTGGGTATCACCGCATGCCACGACACATGTATCCAACAAGTGGTTGATGGGTGGGTGGATGGGCCATTTATTCAATATCTGCGTCATTGCATTCAGCGATACTGATATGAATATACTCTGGAGTATATCATGTGGATATCACCGCATGCCGTGGCACATGTATTCAACAAGTGGTTGGTGGATGGGCCATTTATTCAATATCTGCGTCACTGCATTCAGCGATACTGATATGAATATACTCTGGAGTATATCATGTGGGTATCACCGCATGCCATAACACATGTATTCAACAAGTGGTTGGTGGATGGGAAATATTATTCAATATCCGCGTCACTGCACTCAGCGATACCGACACCGATGATGCTCCGGAGCATATCACGCGGGTAAAATCGCATGCCATGACACACGTATCCAACAAGCGGTTGGTGGAGGGGCCATTTATTCAGTACTCGCGTCATTTTATTCAAGGGTAGGCATATACGTATCAGATGACATGAAATGGGTCAGGTATATGAGGACGGTGGTTGTATATATATATATATATATATATATATATTTTTTAAAGGATGATGAGGTGATAAAAGACTCATTCCCCTCTCGTTTGCCAAAATTCGGGTTTTTTTTTTTTTTTTTTTAATGTTTTAAATTAGGAGAAGAATAACTTTCTAAGCCACAAACAGATTGATGAAAGTACTGGTCGTCGAATACAGGTTAGCCTCTGAGGGGGTAGTGTGATGCGTTCAGATAGAGGCTGAGAACAGAGTTGTTTTCCTTAAATAAATAAATAATTTAATTTTATTAATATTAGTGAGTGAGTGAATGAGTATACAATGATTATTTAAGTAGATGTATACAGCCTTATGTGGCTTGTGGTTTGCGCTCACGTAATATATAACTGTTTCTGTACTAATCAGATAGCTTCCGTTTTTTAATTATACTATTGGTACCTATATATATGGCAGAAGGAGTTGACTAGACTACTAGCAAATGATTAGGGTAGAGAGAGTTGTCGAGAATACAAGTAGCTGCTTGCTAGAGGTTAAGGTTGTGTAGTTATAAAAACAAAGTTGTACATAGGATTATTATAATTATGATGAGTACTAGTAACCATAGTTTCTGCCAGCAAAGAGAAGTAGTGGTATATCCGCCTTCCGGCACCCATGACACAAGTCCAGTTGCTCCATGTTTGTCCGAAAGACAGGGGTCCATTAAGTTAAGGCATATGCTTTTTAGCGGTTCTCCGCGCCTTCACAATTATTAGTTCACACATATATTTAAATATATATTTATTCTCATTAGATGTTATGATCTCTTTGTTCTATATAATTTATTTCTAATGTCATTATGATTTTGGTGGTTGTTGTATTGTAGTGCTGTGCGCAACAATAGGTTGGGAACACAAGTAATATCTAGTCTATACAAATATTATGAAACCAAGGGGTTTGTTTGTCTATTTGAGAGCGTTTGCTTGAGATCTATTGGTTTCAAATTATTATTGTTGTTACAAGACCGGGACCCTTTTGGGTGAGTGAGACCGCAGAGCGCAGCTAGTATATAAGGGCAACAGAAGGTAAAGGGACCAGCTCAAGAGGTGATGAAGATAGAGGTTGAAAGAGTTAATAGGAGAGTCTGATGTTAATTTATTCATGACTGAGGTTGATTGAAGCCCGAGAGATGTGGAGAGAGGCGAGAGGATGTAATCGGTCATATGAAAAGAAGTGTTATGAGTTAATTTAGTTGAGTTTAGAGGAGTTTTGTTTTGCAGAGAGATAATATCCAGCTATCTCAACATCAACGGTCGCGTACTAATGTTCGTTCATTAATTTATTCATTCATTTGAATAAAATAGTTATAGTAGAGGCTACTGTCGTGTGTTTATATATTTATTGTTGTGTGTTATGTTCTTTAGATCCCTGCGCCTATATTTAATTGAAGCTTAGGTTAAGTAAAGTAATTGCTATGAAGTTTCGGTCAGGAGTTGTTGGGATTAAATTGTTATTTTATTTATCTCTTTTTTCTCTTTTCTTTTGAGACTTTCCTACGGACTTCTGCCACGCAGGCATGGATATAAGATTTTATAAGAGAAGTTAGGTTTTATTCAACACCATAAATTAGTAATATCTAATTTATACCAATATTATAAAGCAGCGAGGGGTTGTTTGTTTGTTTATTTGAGTGCATTCATTTAAGAACTAATGACTTGAAATAACTGCAGGCTCGGGGCTTTTGAGGGCAGAATAGCAAAGCGCAGTTTGTATTATTTCATGGGAATTTTGGAGCCAATTCCGAGATTCCAATTATATATATGTGTATATACGAGAATTGCTCGTTTAAAGATATAAGATATATGATTAACTGGAGAGCTTATTGTTTTGTTTTATACTATCTATCTCGAATACCACTATGACTATGGTGATGGTGTTGTAATGTAATGTGCAAATAATAGGTGAAGAATAACAATATCTAATTTTTACTAATATTGTAAAGCAGCTGAGGGGTTTGTTTGTCTGTTTGAGGGCATTCATTTGAGAATTAATGGTTTAAGATAACTACAGCCCGCACGAGTGAGATCGCAGAACACAGCTAGTATTATGTAAACGGCAGTAGGTGGAGGTATCCTCCCAAGTGGCGGGCAACACAATGAGAAAATCAGGTATTGTTATTATTCATGAATGGAGGTTATTTGAAGCTTAGGAGATGTGGAGAGAGGTGACAGAATGTCATCGGTTGTCAATATAGTTGTTATGAATTAATTTTGAGTTTGAAGGAGAGGCTGGTTGAGAGGTTGGAGATGGCTGATAGAGAGATAAGGAGGTGCGTGGACCTCATGCGAAGGTTGCGGAGGTAATCGGCAGTACCAGTAGTGTTTGAGGATGAGTCAGGATGTAGGAGGAGGCCTTTAGAGGCTAGTGAAAGTGACGGTTAGTTGAAACTCAGCAGATGTGGAGAGAGGTGACAGGATGTAACCGAATGTCGATAGAGGTGTTATGAATTAGTTTAGTTGAGTTTTGAAGGAGTGATATTTATAGAGTTAGAAGCTGATCATATTATTACGTTCAATCAGTACCAAATTTGTAGGAAGAGGCCTTTAGAGGCTAATGAAAGTGGAGGTTAGTTGAAACTCAGCAGGTGTGGAGAGAGGTGACAGAATGTAGCCGGTTGTAAGTGGAGGTGTTATGAATTAGTTTAATGAATTAATTAAAAGAGTTTTGTTTTGAGAGATAATATTTGTACTGAATTTACCCACCTTTTATTTAGCGCTAATTAGTTGATAGTTGCATAGTCTTTCTCCAGTGTTACCATGGCTATTATGATGAATATAGCAATTTTGTGTAGAATAATAAGTTGAGAGTATCAGCATTCAAAGTATACTGATATATGGATCTGAGAGGTTAGTTAGTTGTTTGTTTGAGAGCGTTCATTTAGAAAATAGATAGCTTGAGATAATTACGAGACCGAGATCAGCTGGTATTATTAAAACAGCAGGAGGTGAAAGAGGTCCATTCAATTGGTGAGCAGAAGAGGTAGTAAGAGTTAATTAGAAGTCAGACGTTGTTATTATTATGAATGAGGTTAGTTGAAACTCAGCAAATGTGGAGAGAGGTGATAGGATGTGACCGGTTGTCAATAGAGGTGTTATGAGTTAGTCTAGTTGAGTTCTAAGGATTTTTATTTATAGAGTTAGAGGCTAGTTATATTATCACTATCAGTATGTGTAATTTGTTTATTAATTTTCCTTTTAAAATCTAGTGAGGTAAACGAGGAGGCGCACCGATGAAATGAGATATGAGGGCTATAGTGGTCATTAGAGGTAATCAGAGGTGAGCCACTCAGTTTGGAGGTAGGAAGAGTCAGACCGAAGCTAAAGGAGGTGTAATACAGTGTTAAGAGGTATAAAGAGGTTTGATACTAGCTGCTGCCCGTGGCTTATAGCACACGAGTTAAATTTTAGTGAAGACAAGATTAAAGAGATGCTTAGTGTCTTATTCAACGAATGGATCGTTTATTGACGAAAAGAATTTTCAGGTTCTCAGCCTGGAGTATCTAATATTGAGTATGTATGAACTGAGATGGATTAATGAATAAATTATTATTTGTTAAAAGAATGTTGTGCATAACTCTTAGTGGAGCCGGAATTTAAATTTAGAAAAAGCTATCAACCTTTTCATAGGCATTGAGCCGCCGGCGGCTCGGCTATTGTAGAACCAAAATCGCGCTCAGCGGCAGTGAGCCGCCTCGGCGCGCGCCTACTACCTGATACCGTATTTTTATTATGATAGAGTATATATTCCTTTGAGCAACTTGTGTTTAAGGTATAGACAATGAACACAAAGAATCGTTGTTGAGGTTTCGCGTCATAAGTTGTCAGTTGTACCTGATGGCGCGGATCATGGAAATCTGAGTCTTATTCGTAGGACGTTATGGTGTAAAGTCAAATGACAAGTTGTATGAAACAGAAATGTGTTTGCAATCTAAGCCTTATAGCTAGTAGGTTGGGGCATACAATTAAAATTTCAATTTGTGTCAATTAAAGATTGTTTATATTGACGTTTTTATGTTTATTTTGTTTGATCTTGTTATTAGTTATTATAAATTACATCAGCATAGTGGAGCAGATAGGAGGGATTAATGTCATTGTATTGAGTAGATTTATATATGAGTTAGTAAATATGAACATGTGGGCCGGGTGTTGTTTGTGTAGTATAGTTGGAAGAAGAGAGTGACCAGGTGTACAGGAGTATAATCAACATAAGATGGTCGTGGAAATGATATTTATTTGATATTATGTCTTATTTATATAGAGGTCGGTTGGGAGGCTGAAGATGGCTAAATAGATAGAATAAGAGGCATGCGGAATCCATATGCTTGTAATTGAGTTAGAATGCAGGGAGAGGTTTTTGGAGATTTATGAGAGTGGAGGCTAGTTGAGTCCAACAGATGTGGAGAGAGGTGGCAAGACGTAATGAGAGGTCAGTTGAGAGACACAGAGGCATGTAGAGTCCATTAAACGGCGGTGGAGGCAACTGACTGTTGCTTGTGACCGAGTCAGGATGTAGGAAGAGGCCTTCAGAGGCTAGTGAAAATGGAGGTCAGTTGAAACCCCAACAGATGTGGAGAGAGGCGACAGAATGCAGCCGGCTGTCAGCAGAGGTGTTATGAACCAGTTAATTAATTAATTAAGAGAGCCCTGCTTTGAGAAATAAGATTTGTACTGAATTCACCTACCTTTGCTTTATATGAAAAGATAGAAGTAAGAGTCAGTTATATAGTGCCAATCAGTTGATAGTTGCATAATCCTTCCCCAATGCTACCATGGCTATTATGATAAATATAGGTGTAATCAGAACTGCAGGAGGTGGGGAGGTCAATTTAAGTGGTGAGCAGAAAAGGTAGTAAGAGTTAATTAGAAGTCGGACATAGTTATTATTTATGAATGAGGTTGGTTGAAACTTGGCAGATGTGGAGAGAGGTGATAGGATGTGACCGGTTGTCAATAGAGGTGTTATGAATTAGTTTAGTTGAGTTCTAAGGATTTTTATTTATATAGTTAGAAGCTAGTTATGTTATTACTATTAGTATGTGTAATTTGTTTATTGATTTCCTTTTAAATGCTAGTGAGGCAAACGAGGAGGCGCACCGATGAAATGAGATATGAGGGCTATAGTGGTCATTAGAGGTAATCAGAGGTGAGCCATTCAGTTTGGAGGTAGGAAGAGTCAGACCGAGGCTGAAGGAGGTGTAATACAGTGTTAAGAGGTATAAAGAGGTTTGGTACTAGCTGCTGCCCGTGGCTTACAGCACACGAGTTAAACTTTAGTAAAGACAAGATTAAAGAGATGCTTAGTGTCTTATTCAATGAGTGGATCGTTTATTGACGAAAAGAATTTTCAGGTTCTCAGCCTGGAGTATCTTATATTGAGTATGTGCGAACTGAGATGGATTAATGAATAAATTATTATTTGTTAAAAGAATGTTGTGCATAGCTCTTATTGGAACCTGATTTTAATTTTTAGAGAAAGTTATCAACCTTCTCGTAGGCATTGAGCCGCCGGCGGGCGGCTTGGCTATTGTAGAACCAAAAACGCGCTCAGTGGCAGTGAGCCGCCTCGGCGCGCGTATGCTATTTGAATCTGTATTTTATTGTGATAGAGTCTATATTCCTTTGAACAACTTGTGTTTAAAATTGGTCTAATATTTCCTATTCATTGCAATGCTAAGAATGCGATAGGTGTTCTAGGTATGGGTATTTATTTGAAGCGTGATTTATAGCCGTGAATAAAATTGATTAGTGAGCCGATGACCTTAAAATCATTATTCGCGAAAGTTTGCAATTAAAACTTGAGCAGATAGGAGGGGTTAATGTCATTGTATTGAGTAAATTTATATATGAGTTAATAGATATATACATATGGGCCGGGTGTTGTTTATATAGTGTAGTAGGAAGAGGAGAGTGACCAGGTGTAAATAAGTATAATTAACATAAAATAGTCATAGAAATGCTATTTATTTGATATTATATCTTATTTATATAGAGGTTGGTTGGGAGGCTGAAGATGGCTATAGATAGAAAAAGAGGCATGCGGAATCCATATGCTTGTAGTTGAGTCAGAATGTAGGGAGAGGCTTTTAGAGATTTATGAGAGTGGAGGTTAGTTGAGTCCAACAGATGTGGAGAGAGGTGACAGGATGTAATAAGTGGTCAGTAGAGAGTGACAGGATGTAATAAGTGGTCAGTAGAGAGATATAGGAGCATGTAGAGTCCATTTGACGGCGGTGGAGGTAACAGGCAGGTGCTTGTGACTGAGTCAGGATGTAGAAAAAAGGCCTTTAGAGGCTAATGAAGGTGGAGGTTAGTTGAAACCCCAACAGATGTGGAGAGAGGTGACAGGATGTAATAAGTGGTCAGTAGAGAGATATAGGAGCATGTAGAGTCCATTTGACGGTGGTGGAGGTAACTGGCAGGTGCTTGTGACTGAGTCAGGATGTAGAAAAAGGCCTTTAGAGGCTAATGAAGGTGGAGGTTTAGTTGAAACCCCAACAGATGTGGAGAGAGGTGACAGGATGTAATAAGTGGTCAGTAGAGAGATACAGGAGCATGTAGAGTCCATTTGACGGTGGTGGAGGTAACTGGCAGGTGCTTGTGACTGAGTCAGGATGTAGAAAAAGGCCTTTAGAGGCTAATGAAGGTGGAGGTTAGTTGAAACCCCAACAGATGTGGAGAGAGGTGACAGGATGTAATAAGTGGTCAGTAGAGAGATATAGGAGCATGTAGAGTCCATTTGACGGCGGTGGAGGTAACTGGCAGGTGCTTGTGACTGAGTCAGGATGTAGAAAAAGGCCTTTAGAGGCTAATGAAGGTGGAGGTTAGATGAAATCCAACAGATGTGGAGAGAGGTGACAGGATGTAATAAGTGGTCAGTAGAGAGATACAGGAGCATGTAGAGTCCATTTGACGGCGGTGGAGGTAACTGGCAGATGCTTGTGACTGAGTCAGGATGTAGAAAAAGGCCTTTAGAGGCTAATGAAGGTGGAGGTTAGTTGAAACCCCAACAGGTGTGGAGAGAGGTGACAGGATGTAATAAGTGGTCAGTAGAGAGATATAGGAGCATGTAGAGTCCATTTGACGGCGGTGGAGGTAACTGGCAAGTGCTTGTGACTGAGTCAGGATGTAGAAAAAGGCCTTTAGAGGCTAATGAAGGTGGAGGTTAGTTGAAACCCCAACAGATGTGGAGAGAGGTGACAGGATGTAATAAGTGGTCAGTAGAGAGATATAGGAGCATGTAGAGTCCATTTGACGGCAGTGGAGGTAACTGGCAGGTGCTTGTGACTGAGTCAGGATGTAGAAAAAGGCCTTTAGAGGCTAATGAAGGTGGAGGTTAGTTGAAACTCCAACAGATGTGGAGAGAGGTGACAGGATGTAATAAGTGGTCAGTAGAGAGATACAGGAGCATGTAGAGTCCATTTGACGGCGGTGGAGGTTACTGGCAGGTGCTTGTGACTGAGTCAGGATGTAGAAAAAGGCCTTTAGAGGCTAATGAAGGTGGAGGTTAGTTGAAACCCCAACAGGTGTGGAGAGAGGTGACAGGATGTAATAAGTGGTCAGTAGAGAGATATAGGAGCATGTAGAGTCCATTTGACGGCGGTGGAGGTAACTGGCAGGTGCTTGTGACTGAGTCAGGATGTAGAAAAAGGCCTTTAGAGGCTAATGAAGGTGGAGGTTAGTTGAAACCCCAACAGATGTGGAGAGAGGTGACAGGATGTAATAAGTGGTCAGTAGAGAGATATAGGAGCATGTAGAGTCCATTTGACGGCGGTGGAGGTAACTGGCAGGTGCTTGTGACTGAGTCAGGATGTAGAAAAAGGCCTTTAGAGGCTAATGAAGGTGGAGGTTAGTTGAAACCCCAACAGATGTGGAGAGAGGTGACAGGATGTAATAAGTGGTCAGTAGAGAGATACAGGAGCATGTAGAGTCCATTTGATGGCAGTGGAGGTAACTGGCAGGTGCTTGTGACTGAGTCAGGATGTAGAAAAAGGCCTTTAGAGGCTAATGAAGGTGGAGGTTAGATTGAAACCCCAACAGGTGTGGAGAGAGGTGACAGGATGTAATAAGTGGTCAGTAGAGAGATATAGGAGCATGTAGAGTCCATTTGACGGCGGTGGAGGTAACTGGCAGGTGCTTGTGACTGAGTCAGGATGTAGAAAAAGGCCTTTAGAGGCTAATGAAGGTGGAGGTTAGTTGAAACCCCAACAGATGTGGAGAGAGGTGACAGGATGTAATAAGTGGTCAGTAGAGAGATACAGGAGCATGTAGAGTCCATTTGACGGCGGTGGAGGTAACTGGCAGGTGCTTGTGACTGAGTCAGGATGTAGAAAAAGGCCTTTAGAGGCTAATGAAGGTGGAGGTTAGTTGAAACCCCAACAGATGTGGAGAGAGGTGACAGGATGTAATAAGTGGTCAGTAGAGAGATACAGGAGCATGTAGAGTCCATTTGATGGCAGTGGAGGTAACTGGCAGGTGCTTGTGACTGAGTCAGGATGTAGAAAAAGGCCTTTAGAGGCTAATGTAGGTGGAGGTTAGTTGAAACCCCAACAGGTGTGGAGAGAGGTGACAGGATGTAATAAGTGGTCAGTAGAGAGATATAGGAGCATGTAGAGTTCATTTGACGGCGGTGGAGGTAACTGGCAGGTGCTTGTGACTGAGTCAGGATGTAGGAAAAGGCCTTTAGAGGCAAATGAAGGTGGAGGTTAGTTGAAACCCCAACAGATGTGGAGAGAGGTGACAGGATGTAATAAGTGGTCAGTAGAGAGATATAGGAGCATGTAGAGTCCATTTGACGGCGGTGGAGGTAACTGGCAGGTGCTTGTGACTGAGTCAGGATGTAGAAAAAGGCCTTTAGAGGCTAATGAAGGTGGAGGTTAGTTGAAACCCCAACAGATGTGGAGAGAGGTGACAGGATGTAATAAGTGGTCAGTAGAGAGATACAGGAGCATGTAGAGTCCATTTGACGGCGGTGGAGGTAACTGGCAGGTGCTTGTGACTGAGTCAGGATGTAGAAAAAGACCTTTAGAGGCTAATGAAGGTGGAGGTTAGTTGAAACCCCAACAGATGTGGAGAGAGGTGACAGGATGTAATAAGTGGTCAGTAGAGAGATACAGGAGCATGTAGAGTTCATTTGACGGTGGTGGAGGCAACTGACTGTTGCTTGTGACCGAGTCAGGATGTAGGAAGAGGCCTTTAGAGGCTAATGAAAATGGAGGTCAGTTGAAACCCCAGCAGATGTGGAGAGAGGCGACAGAATGCAGCCGGCTGTCAGCAGAGGTGTTATGAACCAGTTAATTAATTAATTAAGAGAGCTTTGCTTTGAGAAATGAGATTTGTACTGAATTCACCTACTTTTGCTTTATATGAAAAGATAGAAGTAAGAGCCAGTTATATAGCGCTAATTAGTTGATAGTTGCATAATCTTTCTCCAGTGTTACCATGGCTATTATGATGAATATAGCAATTTTGTGTAGAATAATAAGTTGAGAGTGTCAGCTTTTAAAGTATACTGATATATGGATCTGAGAGGTTAGTTAGTTGTTTGTTTGAGAGCGTTCATTTAGAAAATGGATGGTTTGAGATAATTACGAGACCGAGATCAGCTGGTATTATTAAAACAGTAGGAGGTGAAAGAGGTCCATTCAATTGGTGAGCAGAAGAGGTAGTAAGAGTTTATTAGAAGTCAGACGTTGTTATTATTATGAATGAGGTTAGTTGAAACTCAGCAATTGTGGAGAGAGGTGATAGGATGTGACCGGTTGTTAATAGAGGTGTTATGAGTTAGTTTAGTTGAGTTCTAAGGATTTTTGTTTATAGAGTTAGAGGCTAGTTATATTATCACTATCAGTATGTGTAATTTGTTTATTAATTTTCCTTTTAAAATCTAGTGAGGTAAACGAGGAGGCGCACCGATGAAATGAGATATGAGGGCTATAGTGGTCATTAGAGGTAGTCAGAGGTGAGCCACTCAGTTTGGAGGTAGGAAGAGTCAGACCGAAGCTAAAGGAGGTGTAATACAGTGTTAAGAGGTATAAAGAGGTTTGATACTAGCTGCTGCCCGTGGCTTATAGCACACGAGTTAAATTTTAGTGAAGACAAGATTAAAGAGATGCTTAGTGTCTTATTCAACGAATGGATCGTTTATTGACGAAAAGAATTTTCAGGTTCTCAGCCTGGAGTATCTAATATTGAGTATGTATGAACTGAGATGGATTAATGAATAAATTATTATTTGTTAAAAGAATGTTGTGCATAACTCTTAGTGGAGCCGGAATTTAAATTTAGAAAAAGCTATCAACCTTTTCATAGGCATTGAGCCGCCGGCGGCTCGGCTATTGTAGAACCAAAATCGCGCTCAGTGGCAGTGAGCCGCCTCGGCGCGCGCATATTATTTGATACCGTATTTTTATTATGATAGAGTATATATTCCTTTGAGCAACTTGTGTTTAAGGTATAGAAAATGAACACAAAGAATCGTTGTTGAGGTTTCGCGTCATAAGTTGTCAGTTGTAACTGATGGCGCGGATCATGGAAATCTGAGTCTTATTAGTAGGACGTTATGGTGTAAAGTCAAATGACAAGTTGTATGAAACAGAAATGTGTTTGCAATTTAAGCCTTATAGCTAGTAGGTTGGGGCATACAATTAAAATTTCAATTTGTGTCAATTAAAGATTGTTTACATTGACGTTTTTATGTTTATTTTGTTTGATCTTGTTATTAGTTATTATAAATTACATCAGCATAGAGGAGCAGATAGGAGGGATTAATGTAATTGTATTGAGTAGATTTATACATGAGTTAGTAAATATGTACATGTGGGCCGGGTGTTGTTTGTGTAGTATAGTTGGAAGAAGAGAGTGACCGGGTGTAAAGGAGTATAATCAACATAAGATGGTCGTGGAAATGATATTTATTTGATATTATGTCTTATTTATATAGAGGTCGGTTGGGAGGCTGAAGATGGCTAAATAGATAGAAAAAGAGGCATGCGGAATCCATATGCTTGTAATTGAGTTAGAATGCAGGGAGAGGTTTTTAGAGATTTATGAGAGTGGAGGCTAGTTGAGTCCAACAGATGTGGAGAGAGGCGGCAAGACGTAACAAGAGGTCAGTTGAGAGACACAGAGGCATGTAGAGTCCATTCAACGGCGGTGGAGGCAACTGACTGTTGCTTGTGACCGAGTCAGGATGTAGGAAGAGGCCTTTAGAGGCTAATGAAAATGGAGGTCAGTTGAAACCCCAACAGATGTGGAGAGAGGCGACAGAATGCAGCCGGCTGTCAGCAGAGGTGTTATGAACCAGTTAATTAATTAATTAAGAGAGCTTTGCTTTGAGAAATGAGATTTGTACTGAATTCACCTACTTTTGCTTTATATGAAAAGATAGAAGTAAGAGCCAGTTATATAGCGCTAATCAGTTGATAGTTGCATAATCTTTCCCCAATGTTACCATGGCTATTATGATAAATATAGCAATTTAGTGCAGAATAATGAGTTGAGAGTATCAACATTCAAAATATACTGATATTGTGGATCTGGGAGGTTAGTTAGTTGTTTTTTGAGAGCGTTTATTTAAGGAATGGATGACTTGAGATAATTTCGAGACCAGCTGGTGTAATCAGTACGGCAGGAGGTGGGGAGGTCAATTCAAGTGGTGAGCAGAAAAGGTAGTAAGAGTTAATTAGAAGTCGGACATTGTTAAAATTCATGAATGAGGTTGGTTGAAACTTGGCAGATGTGGAGAGAGGTGATAGGATGTGACCGGTTGTCAATAGAGGTGTTATGAATTAGTTTAGTTGAGTTTTAAGGATTTTTTATTTATAGAGTTAGAAGCTAGTTATTTTATCACTATCAGTATGTGTAATTTGTTTACTAATTTTCCTTTTAAAAGCTAGTGAGGCAAACGAGGAGGTGCCCAGATGAAACGAGATAGTGGTCATTAGAGGTAATCAGAGGTGAGTCACTCAGTTTGGAGGCGGGAAGAGTTGGACCGAAGCTAAAGGAGGTGTGATACAGTGTTAAGAGGTATAATGAGGTTTGACAGGTACTGGCTGCTGCTCGTGGTTTTACAACACACAAGTTAAACTTTAGTAAATATAAGATTAAAGAGATTCTTAGTATTTTATTCAGCGAATGGATCATTTATTTCTCAGCCTGGAGTATCTGATACCGAGTATACATGAACTGAGATGGATCAATGAATAGATTATTATTTGTCAAAAGAATGTTGTGCATTATTGGAGCCTGAATTTAATTTTAGAGAAAGCTATTAGTTCTAAGGATTTTTATTTATAGAGTTAGAAGCTAGTTATTTTATCACTATCAGTATGTGTAATTTGTTTACTAATTTCCTTTTAAAAGCTAGTGAGGCAAACGAGGAGGCGCACCGATGAAATGAGATATGATGGCTTTAGTGTTCATTAGAGGTAATCAGAGGTGAGCCACTTAGTTTGGAGGTAGGAAGAGTCAGACCGAAGCTAAAGGAGGTGTAATACAGTGTTAAGAGGTATAAAGAGGTTTGATACTAGCTGCTGCCCGTGGCTTACAGCACACGAGTTAAACTTTAGTAAAGACAAGATAAAAGAGATGCTTAGTGTCTTATTTATTGAATGGATCGTTTATTGACGAAAAGAATTTTCAGGTTCTCAGCCTGGAGTATCTAATATTGAGTATGTGCGAACTGAGATGGATTAATGAATAAATTATTATTTGTTAATTAAAAGAGTGTTGTGCATAGTTCTTATTGGAACCTGATTTTAATTTTAGAGAAAGCTATCAACCTTCTCGTAGGCATTGAGCCGCCGGCGGGCGGCTTGGCTACTGTAGAACCAAAAACGCGCTCAGTGGCAGTGAGCCGCCTCGGCGCGCGCATGCTATTTGATACCGTATTTTATTGTGATAGAGTCTATATTCCCTTGAACAACCTGTGTTTAAAATTGGTCTAATATTTCCTAGTCATTGCAACACTAAGAATGCGATAGGTTATGAGTATTTATTTGAAGCGTGATCTGTAACCGTGAATAAAATTGATTCGTGAGCCGATGACCTTGAAATCATTGTTCGCGAAAGTTTGTAATTAAAACTTGAGCAGATAGGAGGGATTAATGTCATTGTATTGAGTAAATTTATATATGAGTTAGTAGATATATGCATATGGGCCGGGTGTTGTTTGTATAGTGTAGTAGGAAGAAGAGAGTGACCAGGTGTAAAGAAGTGTAATTAACATAAAATAGTCATAGAAATGCTATCTATTTGATATTATATCTTATTTATATAGAGGTCGGTTGGGAGGCTGAAGATGGCTATAGATAGAAAAAGAGGCATGCGGAATCCATATGCTTGTAATTGAGTCAGAATGTAGGGAGAGGTTTTTAGAGATTTATGAGAGTGGAGGTTAGTTGAGTCCAACAGATGTGGAGAGAGGTGGCAGGATGTAATAAGTGGTCAGTAGAGAGATACAGGAGCATGTAGAGTCCATTTAACGGCGGTGGAGGTAACTGGCAGGTGCTTGTGACTGAGTCAGGATGTAGAAAAAGGCCTTTAGAGGCTAGTGAAGGTGGAGGTTAGTTGAAACCCCAACAGATGTGGAGTGAGGTGACAGGATGTAATAAGTGGTCAGTAGAGAGATACAGGAGCATGTAGAGTCCATTTAACGGCGGTGGAGGTAACTGGCAGGTGCTTGTGACTGAGTCAGGATGTAGAAAAAGGCCTTTAGAGGCTAGTGAAGGTGGAGGTTAGTTGAAACCCCAACAGATGTGGAGAGAGGTGACAGGATGTAATAGGTGGTCAGTAGAGAGATATAGGAGCATGTAGAGTCCATTTGACGGTGGTGGAGGTAACTGGCAGGTGCTTGTGACTGAGTCAGGATGTAGAAAAAGGCCTTTAGAGGCTAGTGAAGGTGGAGGTTAGTTGGAACCCCAACAGATGTGGAGAGAGGTGACAGGATGTAATAAGTGGTCAGTAGAGAGATATAGGAGCATGTAGAGTCCATTTGACGGCGGTGGAGGTAACTGGCAGGTGCTTGTGACTGAGTCAGGATGTAGAAAAAGGCCTTTAGAGGCTAGTGAAGGTGGGGGTTAGTTGAAACCCCAACAGATGTGGAGAGAGGTGACAGGATGTAATAAGTGGTCAGTAGAGAGATACAGGAGCATGTAGAGTCCATTTAACGGCGGTGGAGGTAATTGGCAGGTGCTTGTGACTGAGTCAGGATGTAGAAAAAGGCCTTTAGAGGCTAGTGAAGGAGGAGGTTAGTTGAAACCCCAACAGATGTGGAGAGAGGTGACAGGATGTGATAAGTGGTCAGTAGAGAGATACAGGAGCATGTAGAGTCCATTTAACGGCGGTGGAGGTAACTGGCAGGTGCTTGTGACTGAGTCAGGATGTAGAAAAAGGCCTTTAGAGGCTAATGAAGGTGGAGGTTAGTTGAAACCCCAACAGATGTGGAGAGAGGTGACAGGATGTAATAAGTGGTCAGTAGAGAGATATAGGAGCATGTAGAGTCCATTTGATGGCGGTGGAGGTAACTGGCAGGTGCTTGTGACTGAGTCAGGATGTAAAAAAAAGGCCTTTAGAGGCTAATGAAGGTGGAGTGGAGGTGTTATGAATTAGTTTAATTAATTAATTAAAAGAGTTTTGTTTTGAGAGATAATATTTGTACTGAATTTACCCATCTTTTAATTAGCGCTAATTAGTAGATAGTTGCATAATCTTTCTCCAGTGTTACCATGGCTATTATGATGAATATAGCAATTTTGTGTAGAATAATAAGTTGAGAGTATCAGCTTTCAAAGTATACTGATATTTGGATCTGAGAGGTTAGTTAGTTGTTTGTTTGAGAGCGTTCATTTAGAAAATAGATGGCTTGAGATAATTACGAGACCGAGATCAGCTGGTATTATCAAGACAGCAGGAGGTGAAAGAGGTCCATTTAATTGGTGAGTAGAAGGGGTAGTAAGAGTTAGTTAGAAGTCAGACGTTGTTATTATTATGAATGAGGTTAGTTGATGTTCAGCAAATGTAGAGAGAGGTGATAGGATGTGACCGGTTGTCAATAGAGGTGTTATGAGTTAGTTTAGTTGAGTTCTAAGGATTTTTATTTATAGAGTTAGAGGCTAGTTATGTTATCACTATCAGTATGTGTAATTTGTTTATTAATTTTCCTTTTAAAATCTAGTGAGGTAAACGAGGAGGCGCACCGATGTAATGAGATATGAGGGCTATAGTGGTCATTAGAGGTAGTCAGAGGTGAGCCATTCAGTTTGGAGGTAGGAAGAGTCAGACCGAAGCTAAAGGAGGTGTAATACAGTGTTAAGAGGTATAAAGAGGTTTGATACTAGCTGCTGCCCGTGGCTTATAGCACACGAGTTAAATTTTAGTGAAGACAAGATTAAAGAGATGCTTAGTGTCTTATTCAACGAATGGATCGTTTATTGACGAAAAGAATTTTCAGGTTCTCAGCCTGGAGTATCTAATATTGAGTATGTACGAACTGAGATGGATTAATGAATAAATTATTATTTGTTAAAAGAATGTTGTGTATAACTCTTAGTGGAGCCTGAATTTAAATTTAGAGAAAGCTATCAACCTTCTCATAGGTATTGAGCCGCCGGCGGCTCGGCTATTGTAGAACCAAAATCGCGCTCAGTGGCAGTGAGCCGCCTCGGCGCGCGCATACTATTTGATACCGTATTTTTATTATGATAGAGTATATATTCCTTTGAGCAACTTGTGTTTAAGGTATAGACAATGAACACAAAGAATCGTTGTTGAGGTTTCGCGTCATAAGTTGTCAGTTGTAACTGATGGCGCGGATCATGGAAATCTGAGTCTTATTAGTAGGACGTTATGGTGTAAAGTCAAATGACAAGTTGTATGAAACAGAAATGTGTTTGCAATTTAAGTCTTATAGCTAGTAGGTTGGGGCATACAATTAAAATTTCAATTTGTGTCAATTAAAGATTGTTTACATTGACGTTTTTATGTTTATTTTGTTTGATCTTGTTATTAGTTATTATAAATTACATCAGCATAGAGGAGCAGATAGGAGGGATTAATGTAATTGTATTGAGTAGATTTATATATGAGTTAGTAAATATGTACATGTGGGCCAGGTGTTGTTTGTGTAGTATAGTTGGAGGAAGAGAGTGACCGGGTGTAAAGGAGTATAATCAATATAAGATGGTCGTGGAAATGATATTTATTTGATATTATGTCTTATTTATATAGAGGTCGGTTGAGAGGCTGAAGATGGCTAAATAGATAGAAAAAGAGGCATGCGGAATCCATATGCTTGTAATTGAGTTAGAATGCAGGGAGAGGTTTTTAGAGATTTATGAGAGTGGAGGCTAGTTGAGTCCAACAGATGTGGAGAGAGGCGGCAAGACGTAACAAGAGGTCAGTTGAGAGACACAGAGGCATGTAGAGTCCATTCAACGGCGGTGGAGGCAACTGACTGTTGCTTGTGACCGAGTCAGGATGTAGGAAGAGGCCTTTAGAGGCTAATGAAAATGGAGGTCAGTTGAAACCCCAACAGATGTGGAGAGAGGCGACAGAATGCAGCCGGCTGTCAGCAGAGGTGTTATGAACCAGTTAATGAGAATATACTAACAATTATTTACATAATAAGAAATAAGTAAATAAAAATAAAAGAAAAGATAAAAATATAATAATATAATACAAGCATTTCTAAGAGAAGAAACAAGAATATAAATATGAGAAGAAATAAGAGGCAAGAGTTATGTACCAATAAAGTGAAAGTAATGTTCAGTTATCATACTCTTGAAAATGGGTAGGGTTAATAGAAGTAAGAAGAGACTAAACTGTGATAAAGTAGGAGGATACATGGAGGTCTATGATTAGTGTTAGTTAAGTTTGTATTAAATTAGAGATCATTTAGTTTTATCTAATCTTTTTCTAATATTATCATGTCTATTATAATAAAGATTGCATCATTGTGTAAGAGAGCAAATTGAGGGTATCAATATAAAGTTCTATTAGTATAGTTAGGCTGAGAGGTTTGTTTGTTTGTTTAAAAAGCGTTTAAAATAAAAGGATGGTTTGAAATAATAACGGGACCAGGACTTGTATGGGTGAGACCGTATAGTACAGCTAGTATTGTTTTGTTTTGTGTATTTTAATAGCAGGAGGTGGCAGGAGGAGGAACCTATCCAAGTGGTGTGCAGAAGAGGCAAGATTAATAAGAGGTCAAGTATTGTAGTATTTGTGATTGAGGTTAATTGAAAACAAAAGATGTGAAGAGAGGTGGCAGGATGTAATCGGTTGTCAACAAAGGTGTTATGAATTAATTTAGTTAAGTTGAAAGGAGTTTAGTTTTTAGAAGCTGGCCGTATTATCATTATAGATTGGCGCTATTTTGCTCAATCGTTTCATATTTGAGCAAAAAATAAAAGTAAGGGCCCATTGTATAGGGTCAGTTAGTAGATAGTGTGATAGAATGAGCATTGGTTGATATATTTTAGTCTATTTGGTTAAAGTTATATTTTAGAAGAAGTTATTAATAGCGTTTGTAATTGAGCAAATTTATATGTAAGTTAATGAGTATAAATATATACAGGCTAATATAGTTTGTATTTGTTTAATAGGGAGATAGTAAACAGGACGAGTAAGAGCATAATTGCATAGAGTATTTATTATAGAAATGATAGATAGGAGCTGGTTTGGAGATTGAAGACGGTAGATGAGGAGATAAAGAGGCATGTGACGACCATGTGTCAGCGATGAAGGCAGCCAGAGGCGGTAGCGTTGCCTGCAGATGGGTCAAGATGTAGGGCGAGGTCATTAAGAGACTAGTGAGAGTGGAGGTTGGTTGAAATTCAATAGATGTGGAGAGAGGTGATAGGATGTAGTCGGTGGTTAAAGATGTTTAATGAATATATTTAGCTGAGTTAAAAGGAGTTTTTGTTACTAGAGTTAGTAATAGTCATTTTTTCGTAATTTGTTTGTATTACTTTGTTAACTAGGGTTTTTTAATAATGATACAAACAAAGAGCCACTTATGTAGTGTTAGCTAGTTGATAGCGTGACAGAGCGCGCGTGTGTTTAGGTTATTAAATAAGCTGGCTGTACACAGAGAAGGATAATCATAGAAATGATATGTAGAGGCCAGTTAGGAAACTGAGGACAACAGACAGAGAAGTAGAGACTCAGCCGGTGACCAATCAAAAAGGGGTCATGGATTAATTTAGCTGAGTTTGAAGGAGAAGCTGGTTTAGAGGTTGGATAAGGTTGATAGAGAGTTCATGTGACGGCGGCAGAGGTAACCGGCATCGGCGGAAGTGTTCGGAAGTGAGTCAAGATGTAGGGAGAGGTTTTTAGAATTTAATGAAAGTGGAGGTTTTTAGTTGAGATCCAGAGATGTGGAGAGAGGTGACAGGATGATTTAATTATAGAAATGATTAATAGAATCAGTTTGAAATACCGAATATAGCTAATAGAGAGATATGGAGGTTTGCGAGACTCATGCGATGGCAGCAGAGGTAGACGACGGCAGCGGCGGCGTCCTCGAGCGTGAGTCAGGATATAGGAGAAAACTTTAGAGACTAATGAGAGCGAATTTGAGTGACTATGATGATTGGAGATGGTTATTGTTATTGACGGGAGCCACCAATAGAAGCCAGAAGAAGCAAGATTTTGATAATATCAGTAAAGGGGCACTCGAAAGCCCAAGACTAAATTCGGTTAGGCTTTGTCAACAAAGCACTATTGAGTAGAAATTCCTATGTTTTACGTAATCGATTTCTAACATAACTGTGATTATGATGATTGCACTGCGATGCCGTGCGCAACAACAGGTTGAGAATAAGGCTATTTAATCCAAGTCAACACCATCAAGCCGAGGGGTATGCCTGTCTTATTCGAGAGTGTTCACTCTAAGAATCAATGGTTCGTCGTTACTATGGGACAAGGATCTGCATATGTGGAAATGTATTATTGATAAAACAGGTGGATAGATAGATTGATAAATTCCCATTGTAAACACTAATTTCAAATAGTGCATGGAAGGGTCTGCATCACACGGAGGTCAGTAGAGGTAAGAAGAGCCGGCTCAGAAGGCCAGGCGCTGCCACTATCAATGACAGAGGCCAGATGAGATTAAAAGATGTAACAGTATGTTATAACTTGGCCAAGTCGCTTTAAGCGATAAGACCGTCCATTTTGTGCGACTTATACATTCTCGCTATTGCTTAAATTTGAGTAGTTAATGTATTGAGTTTATTTAATTTATTTAATTTGTTTCATTTTATTGAATTTATTTAATTTGTCCCAATTTATTACAAATTATTTTAATTTAAATGATTTGATATGTATTTGTTTTTAGTTTTAATGAGATTATAAGAATTTATTTTAATTTATTTGAATTTTTATGATTTTATTTTGATTTTTAAATTTCATTAAGATTTGTATGAATTTATTTTTATTAGTATGAATTATTTTAATTTTAGTTTTTAATAGTGCTGTTACTAGAAGTAGAATAAAACCGGTCATGATAACATTGTTTATAAAGATCGAAATGAAGGATGTAAACCGCCTCGCGTCACATCCACTCTCAAGGGATGCGAAAATGTGTGTAAGCATGATAGCTTCTATCAAATAGATGTGGAGAGAGGTGATAGGTTCTATTCAATAGATGTGGAGAGAGGTGATAGGATGTAGTCGGTGGTTAGAGATGTTAAATGAATATATTTAGCTGAGTTAAAAGGAGTTTTTGTTACTAGAGTTAGTAATAGTCATTTTTCGTAATTTGTTTGTATTACTTTGTTAACTAGGGTTTTTTAATAATAATACAAACAAGGAGCTACTTATGTAGTGTTAGCTAGTTGACAGCGTGACAGAGCGCGCGTGTGTTTAGGTTATTAGATAAGCTGGCTGTATACAGAGAAGGATAATCAAAGAAATGATATGTAGAGGCCAGTTAGGAAACTGAGGACAACGAACAGAGAAGTAGAGACTCAGCCGGTGACCAATCAAAAAGGGGTCATGGATTAATTTAGCCGAGTTTGAAGGAGAAGTTGGTTTAGAGGTTGGATAAGGTTGATAGAGAGTTCATGTGACGGCGGCAGAGGTAACCGGCGTCGGCGGAAGTGCTCGGAAGTGAGTCAAGATGTAGGGAGAGGTTTTTAGAATTTAATGAAAGTGGAGGTTTTTAGTTGAGATCCAGAGATGTGGAGAGAGGTGACAGGATGATTTAATTATAGAAATGATTAATAGAATCAGTTTGAATTACCGAATATAGCTAATAGAGAGATATGGAGGTTTGCGAGACTCGTGCGATGGCAGCAGAGGTAGACGACGGCAGCAGCGGCGTCCTTGAGCGTGAGTCAGGATATAGGAGAAAACTTTAGAGACTAATGAGAGCGAATTTGAGTGACTATGATGATTAGAGATGGTTATTGTTATTGACGGGAGCCACCAATAGAAGCCAGAAGAAGCAAGATTTTGATAGTATCAGTAAAGGGGCACTCGAAAGTCCAAGACTAAATTCGGTTAGGCTTTTGTCAACAAAGCACTATTGAGTAGAAATCCCTATGTTTCACGTAATTAATTTCTAAAATAACTGTGACTATGATGATTGCACTGCGATGCCGTGCGCAACAACAGGTTGAAAATAAGGCTATTTAATCCAAGCCAACACCACCAAGCCGAGGGGTATGCCTGTCTTATTCGAGAGTGTTTACTCTAAGAATCAGTGGTTCGTCATTACTATGGGACAAGGATCTGCATATGTGGAAATGTATTATTGATAAAGCAGGTGGATAGATAGATTGATAAATTCCCATTGTAAACACTAATTTCAAATAGTGCATGGAAGGGTCTGCATCACGCGGAGGTCAGTAGAGGTGAGAAGAGCCGACTCAGAATGTCAGGCGCTGCCACTATCAATGACAGAAGTCAGATGAGATTCAAAAGATGCAATAGTATGTAATAACTTGGCCAAGTCGCTTTAAGCGATAAGACCGTCCATTTTGTGCAACTTATACATTCTTGCAATTGCTTAAATTTGAGTTGTTAGTGTATTGAGTTTATTTAATTTATTTAATTTGTTTCATTTTATTGAATTTATTTAATTTGTCCCAATTTATTTCAAATTATTTTAATTTAAATGATTTGATATGTATTTGTTTTAGTTTTAATGAAATTATAAGAATTTATTTTAATTTATATGATTTTATTTTAATTTTTAAATTTCCTTAAGATTTGTATGAATTTATTTTATTAGTGTGAAATATTTTAATTTTAGTTTCTAATGCCGATTAGGTTTTGTCAACAAAACACAGTTGAATAGAGATCCCTCCGCGTTATATTATCTATCTCTAATATCACTATGACTATGATGATTGCATTTCGACGCTGTGTACAGCAAAAGATTAGGAATAAAACTATCTAATCATACTAATAGTATAAAGCTGAGGGGTTTGTTTATTTATTTGAGGGAGTTTACTTTAGGAGCTCATGGCTCGAAAATTACTACAGGACAGGGATCTGTATAGGCGAAATCATAGAGCATAGCTAGTATAATTATTAAAACAGCAGGAGGTGGGAGGGCCCGCTCCGCCCACGCGGAGGGCAGTAGAGGCAGAAAGAGCCAATTTAGGAGGCGAGACATTGCCACTATTCGTGACGGAGGCTAGATGAAGTCCAACAGATGCGTCAGGATGTAAACAACTGGTCAAATCACTATAAGCGATATGGTCGCCCATCCCATGCAACTTATATTTCCTAGCTATTGCTCTGCTTTGTGTATATAGTGTTCCGTTTCTTACTGTGTTGTATAAATAAATTTCCATCTTGAAATATAATACACGTTATATTTTATGATTGCACCCTATATGCCATTGCATTAACTCAATTACTGCTTTATACCTTCAAGGCCCAGGTAACACCGATCACCGAGCAGGCCATTATTGTCTATAGGGTTGCGTTACAAGCACTTTCCATGGGCATTTATATTGAAGTGCGACCCGAAACCGTTAATTGAAATTGACTCGCGAGATTGATAACCCTGATGCTCATCCAATGGTTGCCTGGAAGAGATCGCTTTTAGCGATAAGGCCGCCCATTGTACCGTGTTGTAAGGCATTATATATGAATTCTCTTTTAGCGTGTAGGTAGTTACTTAAGTTAGAATTAATTTTAATTTATAAGTAAGTAATCGATTTCTAATATCACTGTGACTATGATGCTTGCAATGCGATGCCGTGCGCAACAACAGGTTGAGAATAAGGCTATCTAATCCAAGCCAATACCACCAAACCGAGGGGTATGCCTGTCTTATTTGAGAGTGTTCATTCTAAGAATCAATGGTTCGGCGTTACTATGGGACAAGGATCTGCATATGTGGAATCGCAGAGCGCAACCAGTATTATTGTTAAAACAGATGGATATGTAGATTGATAAATTCCCATTGTAAACATCAATTTAAATAGTAACAAATACAGCAGTGTATGGAAGGGTCTACATCTCGCGGAGGGCAGTAGAGGTAAGAAGAGCCGACTCAGAAGGCCAGGCGCTGCCACTATCAATGACAGAGGCCAGATGAGATTCAAAAGATGCAACAGTATGTATTGTAATAACCCGGTCAAGTCGCTTTAAGCGGCAAGACAGTTCATTTTGTGCGACTTATACATTCTTGCTATTGCTTAAATTTGAGTTTTTTTTTTTTTTTTTAAAAGGAGAATTCAGTTGTTAATGTATTGAGTTTATTTAATTTATTTAATTTGTTCCATTTTATTGAATTTATTTAATTAGTCCCAATTTATTTCAATTTATTTTAATTTAAATGATTTGATATGTATTTGTTTTAGTTTTAATGGGATTATAAGAATTTATTTTGTTTGAATTTATTTGAATTTATATGATTTTATTTTAATATTTTTTTTTTTTTTTTTAATTTCATTAAAATTTGTATGAATTTATTTTTATTAATGTAAATTATTTTAATTTTAGTTTTTAATAGTATTATTACTAGAAGTAGAATAAAACCGGTCATGATAATATTGTTTATAAAGATCGAAATGAAGGATGTACACCGCCTCGCGTCGCTTCCACTCTCAAGGGATGTGAAAATGTGTGTAAGCATGATAGCTTTGATCGTTGGTTCGTAAACTATAATTGTCTTTAGCCACGTGCTTCGTCGAACCATAGTGCTTGATCAGAATTTTCATAAGCATTGCCTCTGCTGCATCCAATTTACAAAGGATGCAGAGAGGTACGTAGGCAAGACAGCGTCGATCATTGGTTCATGAGGTATGATTGTCATCAGCCCCGTGTTTGCGTCGGACCACCGAGCCGAGCCAAAAATTTCATATCCCATCAACCGCCTCTGCTGCATCCACTCTTCAAGGGATGCGGAGAGGTGCGAAGGCAAGACAGCGTCGATCGTCGGTTCGTGAAGTATAATTGTCATAAGCCCCGTGTTTCGTCGGACAGCCAAGCCTAGCCGTAGATCTTCATATCCCATCAACCGCCTCTGCTGCATCCACTCTTCAAGGGATGCGGAGAGATGCGAAGGCAAGACAGCGTCGATCGTCGGTTCGCGATTTCATATCCCATCAACCGCCTCTGCTGCATCCACTCTTCAAGGGATGCGGAGAGGTGCGAAGGCAAGACAGCGTCGATCGTTGGTTCGTAATTTCATATCCCATCAACCGCCTCTGCTGCATCCACTCTTCAAGGGATGCGGAGAGGTGCGAAGGCAAGACAGCGTCGATCGTCGGTTCGTGAAGTATAATTGTCGTAAGCCTCGTGTTTCGTCGGACAGCCAAGCCCAGCCGTAGATCTTCATATCCCATCAACCGCCTCTGCTGCATCCACTCTTCAAGGGATGCGGAGAGATGCGAAGGCAAGACAGCGTCGATCGTCGGTTCGTGATTTCATATCCCATCAAACGCCTCTGCTGCATCCACTCTTCAAGGGATGCGGAGAGGTGCGAAGGCAAGACAGCGTCGATCGTCAGTTCGTAATTTCATATCCCATCAACCGCCTCTGCTGCATCTACTCTTCAAGGGATGCGGAGAGGTGCGAAGGCAAGACAGCGTCGATCGTCGGTTCGTGAAGTATAATTGTTATAAGCCCCGTGTTTCGTCGGACAGCCAAGCCCAGCCGTAGATCTTCATATCCCATCAACCGCCTCTGCTGCATCCACTCTTCAAGGGATGCGGAGAGATGCGAGGGCAAGACAGCGTCGATCGTCGGTTCGTGATTTCATATCCCATCAACCGCCTCTGCTGCATCCACTCTTCAAAGGATGCGGAGAGGTGCGAAGGCAAGACAGCGTCGATCGTCGGTTCGTGAAGTGTAGTTGTCATTAGCCCCATGTTTCGTCGAAACCGCCGAGCCCATATTATGCACCCATACTATGTTCCACCAGCCTCGCCCCGCAACCCCACCCATGCAAGCTCAGATCCCGTGGGAATATCAAGACAAAGAGAGCCCATGCGTCAATCTAGCCATCCACATAGCAGAATTCTATTTCAGTCGTTATAATAGTTCTAGCGTGAAGGAACAAAAACACGATATACACACGCACCCACACAACACACACACAACGCACACCCATACACCCTACGAAAACTACATATACTACGATCGAAGAGTAGCTATCACAAGCACTATGTTCCGTCGAAACACCGAGCCCGACCAAGCATTTTATATTATGATGTACCTATATATTCTATGAAAATTATAAATAAAAATATGAAGAATCTGAGATTTTGAAGACGTAGACGCAAGGCTGTTCCATTTACGACTCACCAACCGCCTACTTCCAGGGGGGTCCCTCCTTGTCGCTACCTACGTAGAGAGGACAAGGAGGCGGAGGAGGATCGCTCGGGTCTCCGGGGGAGAACTCACAAAATTAATTGCTCCTCACCCCAGCCTCAGCGATCCCCGATACTCTGATGGATGAATGAGTGAAGAGACGCTGTTCAGGCCGCAGAAATCCAGGTCAGGGGGCCATGCCCATTCAGTAGGGAGCACCGATCTCTCCGACAAGACCAAAATTGGTCTGTTTTCCATCAGAAAACCAAGTTCTGATCATCATTTATTCCGATTTTATTCCATCAATTATTCGTAGGGCCCCGCCGACAATACCAAAAGGCATTCCGTTTTCCGTCAGAAATCCAAGTTCTGAACCGTCACCTGTTCCAAAGACAATATGGTGGTAATCCAGGGAAAGCATATTCCAATAATTCCGGTTCGTAGGGCTCCGCCACAAACATCAAAAACACACAAAACACCAAAAACACTAATAAAATTCACTTATAAAATAGATACTACACATCACTCGACCTCTTTTAAAATCCTCGAAAAATACACGGGAGCGCCTAGTGGAGTCGACCGCTCTCCACTACGGCCCGAGACCGACTGTTAGGTTAGGTTAGGTTAGGTTAGGTTAGGTTAGGTTAGGTTAGGTTAGGTTAGGTTAGGTTAGGTTAGGTTAGGTTAGGTTAGGTTAGGTTAGGTTAGGTTAGGTTAGGTTAGGTTAGGTTAGGTTAGGTTAGGTTAGGTTAGGTTAGGTTAGGTTAGGTTAGGTTAGGTTAGGTTAGGTTAGGTTAGGTTAGGTTAGGTTAGGTTAGGTTAGGTTAGGTTAGGTTAGGTTAGGTTAGGTTAGGTTAGGTTAGGTTAGGTTAGGTTAGGTTAGGTTAGGTTAGGTTAGGTTAGGTTAGGTTAGGTTAGGTTAGGTTAGGTTAGGTTAGGTTAGGTTAGGTTAGGTTAGGTTAGGTTAGGTTAGGTTAGGTTAGGTTAGGTTAGGTTAGGTTAGGTTAGGTTAGGTTAGGTTAGGTTAGGTTAGGTTAGGTTAGGTTAGGTTAGGTTAGGTTAGGTTAGGTTAGGTTAGGTTAGGTTAGGTTAGGTTAGGTTAGGTTAGGTTAGGTTAGGTTAGGTTAGGTTAGGTTAGGTTAGGTTAGGTTAGGTTAGGTTAGGTTAGGTTAGGTTAGGTTAGGTTAGGTTAGGTTAGGTTAGGTTAGGTTAGGTTAGGTTAGGTTAGGTTAGGTTAGGTTAGGTTAGGTTAGGTTAGGTTAGGTTAGGTTAGGTTAGGTTAGGTTAGGTTAGGTTAGGTTAGGTTAGGTTAGGTTAGGTTAGGTTAGGTTAGGTTAGGTTAGGTTAGGTTAGGTTAGGTTAGGTTAGGTTAGGTTAGGTTAGGTTAGGTTAGGTTAGGTTAGGTTAGGTTAGGTTAGGTTAGGTTAGGTTAGGTTAGGTTAGGTTAGGTTAGGTTAGGTTAGGTTAGGTTAGGTTAGGTTAGGTTAGGTTAGGTTAGGTTAGGTTAGGTTAGGTTAGGTTAGGTTAGGTTAGGTTAGGTTAGGTTAGGTTAGGTTAGGTTAGGTTAGGTTAGGTTAGGTTAGGTTAGGTTAGGTTAGGTTAGGTTAGGTTAGGTTAGGTTAGGTTAGGTTAGGTTAGGTTAGGTTAGGTTAGGTTAGGTTAGGTTAGGTTAGGTTAGGTTAGGTTAGGTTAGGTTAGGTTAGGTTAGGTTAGGTTAGGTTAGGTTAGGTTAGGTTAGGTTAGGTTAGGTTAGGTTAGGTTAGGTTAGGTTAGGTTAGGTTAGGTTAGGTTAGGTTAGGTTAGGTTAGGTTAGGTTAGGTTAGGTTAGGTTAGGTTAGGTTAGGTTAGGTTAGGTTAGGTTAGGTTAGGTTAGGTTAGGTTAGGTTAGGTTAGGTTAGGTTAGGTTAGGTTAGGTTAGGTTAGGTTAGGTTAGGTTAGGTTAGGTTAGGTTAGGTTAGGTTAGGTTAGGTTAGGTTAGGTTAGGTTAGGTTAGGTTAGGTTAGGTTAGGTTAGGTTAGGTTAGGTTAGGTTAGGTTAGGTTAGGTTAGGTTAGGTTAGGTTAGGTTAGGTTAGGTTAGGTTAGGTTAGGTTAGGTTAGGTTAGGTTAGGTTAGGTTAGGTTAGGTTAGGTTAGGTTAGGTTAGGTTAGGTTAGGTTAGGTTAGGTTAGGTTAGGTTAGGTTAGGTTAGGTTAGGTTAGGTTAGGTTAGGTTAGGTTAGGTTAGGTTAGGTTAGGTTAGGTTAGGTTAGGTTAGGTTAGGTTAGGTTAGGTTAGGTTAGGTTAGGTTAGGTTAGGTTAGGTTAGGTTAGGTTAGGTTAGGTTAGGTTAGGTTAGGTTAGGTTAGGTTAGGTTAGGTTAGGTTAGGTTAGGTTAGGTTAGGTTAGGTTAGGTTAGGTTAGGTTAGGTTAGGTTAGGTTAGGTTAGGTTAGGTTAGGTTAGGTTAGGTTAGGTTAGGTTAGGTTAGGTTAGGTTAGGTTAGGTTAGGTTAGGTTAGGTTAGGTTAGGTTAGGTTAGGTTAGGTTAGGTTAGGTTAGGTTAGGTTAGGTTAGGTTAGGTTAGGTTAGGTTAGGTTAGGTTAGGTTAGGTTAGGTTAGGTTAGGTTAGGTTAGGTTAGGTTAGGTTAGGTTAGGTTAGGTTAGGTTAGGTTAGGTTAGGTTAGGTTAGGTTAGGTTAGGTTAGGTTAGGTTAGGTTAGGTTAGGTTAGGTTAGGTTAGGTTAGGTTAGGTTAGGTTAGGTTAGGTTAGGTTAGGTTAGGTTAGGTTAGGTTAGGTTAGGTTAGGTTAGGTTAGGTTAGGTTAGGTTAGGTTAGGTTAGGTTAGGTTAGGTTAGGTTAGGTTAGGTTAGGTTAGGTTAGGTTAGGTTAGGTTAGGTTAGGTTAGGTTAGGTTAGGTTAGGTTAGGTTAGGTTAGGTTAGGTTAGGTTAGGTTAGGTTAGGTTAGGTTAGGTTAGGTTAGGTTAGGTTAGGTTAGGTTAGGTTAGGTTAGGTTAGGTTAGGTTAGGTTAGGTTAGGTTAGGTTAGGTTAGGTTAGGTTAGGTTAGGTTAGGTTAGGTTAGGTTAGGTTAGGTTAGGTTAGGTTAGGTTAGGTTAGGTTAGGTTAGGTTAGGTTAGGTTAGGTTAGGTTAGGTTAGGTTAGGTTAGGTTAGGTTAGGTTAGGTTAGGTTAGGTTAGGTTAGGTTAGGTTAGGTTAGGTTAGGTTAGGTTAGGTTAGGTTAGGTTAGGTTAGGTTAGGTTAGGTTAGGTTAGGTTAGGTTAGGTTAGGTTAGGTTAGGTTAGGTTAGGTTAGGTTAGGTTAGGTTAGGTTAGGTTAGGTTAGGTTAGGTTAGGTTAGGTTAGGTTAGGTTAGGTTAGGTTAGGTTAGGTTAGGTTAGGTTAGGTTAGGTTAGGTTAGGTTAGGTTAGGTTAGGTTAGGTTAGGTTAGGTTAGGTTAGGTTAGGTTAGGTTAGGTTAGGTTAGGTTAGGTTAGGTTAGGTTAGGTTAGGTTAGGTTAGGTTAGGTTAGGTTAGGTTAGGTTAGGTTAGGTTAGGTTAGGTTAGGTTAGGTTAGGTTAGGTTAGGTTAGGTTAGGTTAGGTTAGGTTAGGTTAGGTTAGGTTAGGTTAGGTTAGGTTAGGTTAGGTTAGGTTAGGTTAGGTTAGGTTAGGTTAGGTTAGGTTAGGTTAGGTTAGGTTAGGTTAGGTTAGGTTAGGTTAGGTTAGGTTAGGTTAGGTTAGGTTAGGTTAGGTTAGGTTAGGTTAGGTTAGGTTAGGTTAGGTTAGGTTAGGTTAGGTTAGGTTAGGTTAGGTTAGGTTAGGTTAGGTTAGGTTAGGTTAGGTTAGGTTAGGTTAGGTTAGGTTAGGTTAGGTTAGGTTAGGTTAGGTTAGGTTAGGTTAGGTTAGGTTAGGTTAGGTTAGGTTAGGTTAGGTTAGGTTAGGTTAGGTTAGGTTAGGTTAGGTTAGGTTAGGTTAGGTTAGGTTAGGTTAGGTTAGGTTAGGTTAGGTTAGGTTAGGTTAGGTTAGGTTAGGTTAGGTTAGGTTAGGTTAGGTTAGGTTAGGTTAGGTTAGGTTAGGTTAGGTTAGGTTAGGTTAGGTTAGGTTAGGTTAGGTTAGGTTAGGTTAGGTTAGGTTAGGTTAGGTTAGGTTAGGTTAGGTTAGGTTAGGTTAGGTTAGGTTAGGTTAGGTTAGGTTAGGTTAGGTTAGGTTAGGTTAGGTTAGGTTAGGTTAGGTTAGGTTAGGTTAGGTTAGGTTAGGTTAGGTTAGGTTAGGTTAGGTTAGGTTAGGTTAGGTTAGGTTAGGTTAGGTTAGGTTAGGTTAGGTTAGGTTAGGTTAGGTTAGGTTAGGTTAGGTTAGGTTAGGTTAGGTTAGGTTAGGTTAGGTTAGGTTAGGTTAGGTTAGGTTAGGTTAGGTTAGGTTAGGTTAGGTTAGGTTAGGTTAGGTTAGGTTAGGTTAGGTTAGGTTAGGTTAGGTTAGGTTAGGTTAGGTTAGGTTAGGTTAGGTTAGGTTAGGTTAGGTTAGGTTAGGTTAGGTTAGGTTAGGTTAGGTTAGGTTAGGTTAGGTTAGGTTAGGTTAGGTTAGGTTAGGTTAGGTTAGGTTAGGTTAGGTTAGGTTAGGTTAGGTTAGGTTAGGTTAGGTTAGGTTAGGTTAGGTTAGGTTAGGTTAGGTTAGGTTAGGTTAGGTTAGGTTAGGTTAGGTTAGGTTAGGTTAGGTTAGGTTAGGTTAGGTTAGGTTAGGTTAGGTTAGGTTAGGTTAGGTTAGGTTAGGTTAGGTTAGGTTAGGTTAGGTTAGGTTAGGTTAGGTTAGGTTAGGTTAGGTTAGGTTAGGTTAGGTTAGGTTAGGTTAGGTTAGGTTAGGTTAGGTTAGGTTAGGTTAGGTTAGGTTAGGTTAGGTTAGGTTAGGTTAGGTTAGGTTAGGTTAGGTTAGGTTAGGTTAGGTTAGGTTAGGTTAGGTTAGGTTAGGTTAGGTTAGGTTAGGTTAGGTTAGGTTAGGTTAGGTTAGGTTAGGTTAGGTTAGGTTAGGTTAGGTTAGGTTAGGTTAGGTTAGGTTAGGTTAGGTTAGGTTAGGTTAGGTTAGGTTAGGTTAGGTTAGGTTAGGTTAGGTTAGGTTAGGTTAGGTTAGGTTAGGTTAGGTTAGGTTAGGTTAGGTTAGGTTAGGTTAGGTTAGGTTAGGTTAGGTTAGGTTAGGTTAGGTTAGGTTAGGTTAGGTTAGGTTAGGTTAGGTTAGGTTAGGTTAGGTTAGGTTAGGTTAGGTTAGGTTAGGTTAGGTTAGGTTAGGTTAGGTTAGGTTAGGTTAGGTTAGGTTAGGTTAGGTTAGGTTAGGTTAGGTTAGGTTAGGTTAGGTTAGGTTAGGTTAGGTTAGGTTAGGTTAGGTTAGGTTAGGTTAGGTTAGGTTAGGTTAGGTTAGGTTAGGTTAGGTTAGGTTAGGTTAGGTTAGGTTAGGTTAGGTTAGGTTAGGTTAGGTTAGGTTAGGTTAGGTTAGGTTAGGTTAGGTTAGGTTAGGTTAGGTTAGGTTAGGTTAGGTTAGGTTAGGTTAGGTTAGGTTAGGTTAGGTTAGGTTAGGTTAGGTTAGGTTAGGTTAGGTTAGGTTAGGTTAGGTTAGGTTAGGTTAGGTTAGGTTAGGTTAGGTTAGGTTAGGTTAGGTTAGGTTAGGTTAGGTTAGGTTAGGTTAGGTTAGGTTAGGTTAGGTTAGGTTAGGTTAGGTTAGGTTAGGTTAGGTTAGGTTAGGTTAGGTTAGGTTAGGTTAGGTTAGGTTAGGTTAGGTTAGGTTAGGTTAGGTTAGGTTAGGTTAGGTTAGGTTAGGTTAGGTTAGGTTAGGTTAGGTTAGGTTAGGTTAGGTTAGGTTAGGTTAGGTTAGGTTAGGTTAGGTTAGGTTAGGTTAGGTTAGGTTAGGTTAGGTTAGGTTAGGTTAGGTTAGGTTAGGTTAGGTTAGGTTAGGTTAGGTTAGGTTAGGTTAGGTTAGGTTAGGTTAGGTTAGGTTAGGTTAGGTTAGGTTAGGTTAGGTTAGGTTAGGTTAGGTTAGGTTAGGTTAGGTTAGGTTAGGTTAGGTTAGGTTAGGTTAGGTTAGGTTAGGTTAGGTTAGGTTAGGTTAGGTTAGGTTAGGTTAGGTTAGGTTAGGTTAGGTTAGGTTAGGTTAGGTTAGGTTAGGTTAGGTTAGGTTAGGTTAGGTTAGGTTAGGTTAGGTTAGGTTAGGTTAGGTTAGGTTAGGTTAGGTTAGGTTAGGTTAGGTTAGGTTAGGTTAGGTTAGGTTAGGTTAGGTTAGGTTAGGTTAGGTTAGGTTAGGTTAGGTTAGGTTAGGTTAGGTTAGGTTAGGTTAGGTTAGGTTAGGTTAGGTTAGGTTAGGTTAGGTTAGGTTAGGTTAGGTTAGGTTAGGTTAGGTTAGGTTAGGTTAGGTTAGGTTAGGTTAGGTTAGGTTAGGTTAGGTTAGGTTAGGTTAGGTTAGGTTAGGTTAGGTTAGGTTAGGTTAGGTTAGGTTAGGTTAGGTTAGGTTAGGTTAGGTTAGGTTAGGTTAGGTTAGGTTAGGTTAGGTTAGGTTAGGTTAGGTTAGGTTAGGTTAGGTTAGGTTAGGTTAGGTTAGGTTAGGTTAGGTTAGGTTAGGTTAGGTTAGGTTAGGTTAGGTTAGGTTAGGTTAGGTTAGGTTAGGTTAGGTTAGGTTAGGTTAGGTTAGGTTAGGTTAGGTTAGGTTAGGTTAGGTTAGGTTAGGTTAGGTTAGGTTAGGTTAGGTTAGGTTAGGTTAGGTTAGGTTAGGTTAGGTTAGGTTAGGTTAGGTTAGGTTAGGTTAGGTTAGGTTAGGTTAGGTTAGGTTAGGTTAGGTTAGGTTAGGTTAGGTTAGGTTAGGTTAGGTTAGGTTAGGTTAGGTTAGGTTAGGTTAGGTTAGGTTAGGTTAGGTTAGGTTAGGTTAGGTTAGGTTAGGTTAGGTTAGGTTAGGTTAGGTTAGGTTAGGTTAGGTTAGGTTAGGTTAGGTTAGGTTAGGTTAGGTTAGGTTAGGTTAGGTTAGGTTAGGTTAGGTTAGGTTAGGTTAGGTTAGGTTAGGTTAGGTTAGGTTAGGTTAGGTTAGGTTAGGTTAGGTTAGGTTAGGTTAGGTTAGGTTAGGTTAGGTTAGGTTAGGTTAGGTTAGGTTAGGTTAGGTTAGGTTAGGTTAGGTTAGGTTAGGTTAGGTTAGGTTAGGTTAGGTTAGGTTAGGTTAGGTTAGGTTAGGTTAGGTTAGGTTAGGTTAGGTTAGGTTAGGTTAGGTTAGGTTAGGTTAGGTTAGGTTAGGTTAGGTTAGGTTAGGTTAGGTTAGGTTAGGTTAGGTTAGGTTAGGTTAGGTTAGGTTAGGTTAGGTTAGGTTAGGTTAGGTTAGGTTAGGTTAGGTTAGGTTAGGTTAGGTTAGGTTAGGTTAGGTTAGGTTAGGTTAGGTTAGGTTAGGTTAGGTTAGGTTAGGTTAGGTTAGGTTAGGTTAGGTTAGGTTAGGTTAGGTTAGGTTAGGTTAGGTTAGGTTAGGTTAGGTTAGGTTAGGTTAGGTTAGGTTAGGTTAGGTTAGGTTAGGTTAGGTTAGGTTAGGTTAGGTTAGGTTAGGTTAGGTTAGGTTAGGTTAGGTTAGGTTAGGTTAGGTTAGGTTAGGTTAGGTTAGGTTAGGTTAGGTTAGGTTAGGTTAGGTTAGGTTAGGTTAGGTTAGGTTAGGTTAGGTTAGGTTAGGTTAGGTTAGGTTAGGTTAGGTTAGGTTAGGTTAGGTTAGGTTAGGTTAGGTTAGGTTAGGTTAGGTTAGGTTAGGTTAGGTTAGGTTAGGTTAGGTTAGGTTAGGTTAGGTTAGGTTAGGTTAGGTTAGGTTAGGTTAGGTTAGGTTAGGTTAGGTTAGGTTAGGTTAGGTTAGGTTAGGTTAGGTTAGGTTAGGTTAGGTTAGGTTAGGTTAGGTTAGGTTAGGTTAGGTTAGGTTAGGTTAGGTTAGGTTAGGTTAGGTTAGGTTAGGTTAGGTTAGGTTAGGTTAGGTTAGGTTAGGTTAGGTTAGGTTAGGTTAGGTTAGGTTAGGTTAGGTTAGGTTAGGTTAGGTTAGGTTAGGTTAGGTTAGGTTAGGTTAGGTTAGGTTAGGTTAGGTTAGGTTAGGTTAGGTTAGGTTAGGTTAGGTTAGGTTAGGTTAGGTTAGGTTAGGTTAGGTTAGGTTAGGTTAGGTTAGGTTAGGTTAGGTTAGGTTAGGTTAGGTTAGGTTAGGTTAGGTTAGGTTAGGTTAGGTTAGGTTAGGTTAGGTTAGGTTAGGTTAGGTTAGGTTAGGTTAGGTTAGGTTAGGTTAGGTTAGGTTAGGTTAGGTTAGGTTAGGTTAGGTTAGGTTAGGTTAGGTTAGGTTAGGTTAGGTTAGGTTAGGTTAGGTTAGGTTAGGTTAGGTTAGGTTAGGTTAGGTTAGGTTAGGTTAGGTTAGGTTAGGTTAGGTTAGGTTAGGTTAGGTTAGGTTAGGTTAGGTTAGGTTAGGTTAGGTTAGGTTAGGTTAGGTTAGGTTAGGTTAGGTTAGGTTAGGTTAGGTTAGGTTAGGTTAGGTTAGGTTAGGTTAGGTTAGGTTAGGTTAGGTTAGGTTAGGTTAGGTTAGGTTAGGTTAGGTTAGGTTAGGTTAGGTTAGGTTAGGTTAGGTTAGGTTAGGTTAGGTTAGGTTAGGTTAGGTTAGGTTAGGTTAGGTTAGGTTAGGTTAGGTTAGGTTAGGTTAGGTTAGGTTAGGTTAGGTTAGGTTAGGTTAGGTTAGGTTAGGTTAGGTTAGGTTAGGTTAGGTTAGGTTAGGTTAGGTTAGGTTAGGTTAGGTTAGGTTAGGTTAGGTTAGGTTAGGTTAGGTTAGGTTAGGTTAGGTTAGGTTAGGTTAGGTTAGGTTAGGTTAGGTTAGGTTAGGTTAGGTTAGGTTAGGTTAGGTTAGGTTAGGTTAGGTTAGGTTAGGTTAGGTTAGGTTAGGTTAGGTTAGGTTAGGTTAGGTTAGGTTAGGTTAGGTTAGGTTAGGTTAGGTTAGGTTAGGTTAGGTTAGGTTAGGTTAGGTTAGGTTAGGTTAGGTTAGGTTAGGTTAGGTTAGGTTAGGTTAGGTTAGGTTAGGTTAGGTTAGGTTAGGTTAGGTTAGGTTAGGTTAGGTTAGGTTAGGTTAGGTTAGGTTAGGTTAGGTTAGGTTAGGTTAGGTTAGGTTAGGTTAGGTTAGGTTAGGTTAGGTTAGGTTAGGTTAGGTTAGGTTAGGTTAGGTTAGGTTAGGTTAGGTTAGGTTAGGTTAGGTTAGGTTAGGTTAGGTTAGGTTAGGTTAGGTTAGGTTAGGTTAGGTTAGGTTAGGTTAGGTTAGGTAGGTTAGGTTAGGTTAGGGTAGGTTAGGTGAGGTAGTAGGTAGGTTAGGTAGTCTAGGTTAGGTAGGTTAGGTTAGGTAGGTTAGGTTAGGTTAGGTGTAGGTTGGGAGGTGAGGTAGGGTAGGTAGGTTAGGTGAGGTAGGTTAGGTTAGGGTAGGTAGGGTTAGGTTAGGTTAGTGGTTAGGTTAGGTTAGGTTGGTAGGTTGTTAGGTTAGGTTAGGTTAGGTTAGGTTAGGTTAGGTTAGGTTAGGTTAGGTTAGGTTAGGTTAGGTTAGGTTAGGTTAGGTTAGGTTAGGTTAGGTTAGGTTAGGTTAGGTTAGGTTAGGTTAGGTTAGGTTAGGTTAGGTTAGGTTAGGTTAGGTTAGGTTAGGTTAGGTTAGGTTAGGTTAGGTTAGGTTAGGTTAGGTTAGGTTAGGTTAGGTTAGGTTAGGTTAGGTTAGGTTAGGTTAGGTTAGGTTAGGTTAGGTTAGGTTAGGTTAGGTTAGGTTAGGTTAGGTTAGGTTAGGTTAGGTTAGGTTAGGTTAGGTTAGGTTAGGTTAGGTTAGGTTAGTTAGGTTAGGTTAGGTTAGGTTA